>PVKM010023122.1:0-21361 GCA_004027735.1 Carollia perspicillata | reverse complement strand
TCCCCCACCACGCCTCCCCAAGGGCAACCGGCACCAGAGTGTAGGAGGGACTGGAATGACTCAGTCTCCAGGGAGCCCGATGGTGGTGGTGGTGGTTTTTGGAAGTTGATGGAAACTATAAATCAAGCAAACAGCTTGAGGGAAAAGTTTAGGTAAGTAAACATATTGAAGAAAGAAACAGGCTGCATTAAAAAAAAAGATTGGGAAATTAGGCAGAAAAGATCTAGGGTTCACAAAGTGACTGCTGGCTGAATCGGATTGAAATGCTGAGTTAAACAGGTAAGATGAGACTGGAAATAAAATGAGAACAGATACAGGGCAGAACTTCCAATCTCCTTCCCTCGTCCTCTCTTCCCCCGTTTACAGTTGATTCGAAAAAGGGCAAAGCTTTCAGCTTTCTCTCCTGGACCAAAATCTTCAGAGAACATGGAAAACTCAGAGAAAATGGAAGAGTCCACAAACAAAATTTAAAATGGCATGATATGATACGACCTATGCCAAGAAGGCCTCTAACCAGCAGAGACGTGGGAACCGGGACTGCCGGGATGACAGCAAACACGGGACATGGAGGGTGTGGGAAGTACCTGTGCTGCAAGGGTTTCTAACGTGGATTCTTAAAGGCTAGACGTGGGCACAGATGTGGAATTGAACTTCCACCTTTACAAGGATACTTCTTGTTGGATTGCAGAGATAGTTACATATTTTTGACAGATGAATATGATGTACAGGTATTATGAAAAGCCTCCCTGTTACCAAATATCTAAAATGGGTAAAATATTTGAACAAAAAATTTTTAATCTGTGACAGAGCCGGAATAATGTAAATAAAATCCCTAAAGACCGAAAGCAAAATGAGAGCAGGCATTCCAAGAGGTAAGTGAATCTAGACCTAGCATATGGGCTTCAATGGCCACACAGGGGTCAGGAGACACGGTCTAGGGTCCTGGTAGGATAAGGTGCCTGACCGGAGACTACTGCACAGAGCTGGGAGCCCTGAAGTGCACCCTCTGAGAAACGATGGAACAGAAAAATATGGGTGCCTTGCAAAGGGTCACAGGGAGAAAACTTGTTTGTCTTGGCTTCGGCTCTGCATGAAGAGAAACACAGAAACGTCTCGCCTAAGATTAAACCGTAAGCCACACGTCATATATGTTGTAGCCTCAGTTGAAGCCCCAAAACCTCAAAGCCAGGTATTTATTTTGATACGGTTCCGGACTGATGTGCCCTCCCATGTTTAGAGAAACCAAGTGCAAATCCCCTTTAGAGAAGTGCACTGTCAACTCAAACCTCAACAGAAACCCTACACATAAAGTTCCATTGGACGTGAGCTCTAAATAAAAGCAATACTCACAAAGTACACTCTGAAGCAAGACACCTTCATTGTGAGTGAGAAAACAAAGAGCCAGCCTCAGAACAGGACATTAAATATTGTAGTTAATGGACACAGAAGACAAAACAGATGTGCTTAATATGTTAGACAATATAACAGGGGATAGAAACTTTAAGTATGAATAAGAGACTACAAAAAGTGAACAGGTAAATTAGAAAAAGAAACAAAAGTAACTAGAAAAATGAAAAATTATAATAGTAGTTGGGTAAAACAAGATTACATATCACTGGGAAAAAAATTGAAAATAGAAGTCAAATTTAAAGATATTATTCAGAATTTAGCAGAGAGAGACAGAGGTGGAGAAAGCAGCACAGAAATAAGCCAGAGATGCAAGGCAAAGCCAGATGGCCTACTGTGCATCAGCTGGAATCGCAGAGAGCGACAGCAGAAAGAAGAGGGGAAAGCATCACACCATGAATCAATGGGTAAGAACTTCCCAGAACTGATGAGAGCATGGATTCTCAAATTTAGCAGTCACAATGTTTTAAAAGCAGGATAAATAAAACGAACTGTATGGCCAGGCACAAGATAAAACTGCAGACTATCAAAGGCAAAAAATAAAAATCCTAAAACCACCCACGAAGAAAATATAGATTACCTATCAATGAATGATGGCTAAGTTACCCGCCACCTCAACAGCAGTGTGGCAAGCGAGAAGGCAGTGGAATAATATCTGCAAAGTTAACCGAAAACGGCCAACCGAGGGCCAGGAATGAAATGGTGAGGAAATGAAGATGGCAGTCTCTTTACCGGCCATATCAACAAAGGGATAAATGCCACAGCCAGACTGCCTTCACATCCAAAGCTCATCCTCTAAGAGTGCTTAAAATGGACAACATTCACTCGCCTTGTTGATGTATGGAGATTCTGCCTGAAGACAGAGGAATGAGCTACAAAGAATTTTCATGTTTTCTAGCCCTTTGATGACATGAGTTGATTTAATTTGCTACTAATATGATACAGCTCTCTTGAGAGAGCATCCCAATATTAGACTTTGATCCCAAATCACATGTGATCATCTTAAAAGTATAGTTCATGTTCACGCTGCGTTTTGCTTCTGAAAGTTTCATGCAATAAGCCAATTATACAAAGTCATTCAACATCAAAGTTGTCCTAGTTGGTTTTATAAAACATGCATATGCTCTTAATGTTTTGCAGATGACATATTCTCTCTCTGTAATCAACTATTTCTATTTACTTTTCAAATAATTGCCAACGTTATCTTCCTAACTCAAGTCCTGCCTGCTGCTCTGGTAGCCTCAGGGTTGCAATACTAACTGCGCAGCCGATGGCCCACAGACTGAGATATTTTCTCCAAACACTCTTTTGGAAAAAAAGAGAAAATAATAATTTTTTTAATGATATTTACTCTTTCAAGAGATCATACAAAAGAAGCCATTTGGCTTAGTTTTAATAAGACAGTTGAATTCTCTTTAGCAAATAAACCATGTCAATCATAAGAAGATAAACACAGTCAAAGATTACTACTCACAAAGTTATTATTGGTAACATGTACTACCTTATTAATATTTTGGAATTTTCTGTTACATAAGGCCCCACGTAAGCTCATTTCATTTCACATATACATGAAATAGCTTTATTGCATAAACTCAGAAAGGAATACAAATTTGTATGGTACTATGAAGAAGAAAAAGAAGAGAAAGATAACCTAATTATACTGGTTATTCCAGATAACTAAATTCGTTGACCTCTGAGTGGCAAAACCTCAAATGCATTTGTAACTTTAGTTCCTAAAAGAAGCCCCAAAAACCCATGTACACAATAAATCTTTCATGTACATTTCTGTTTTTCTGTATCTTGACCTGAGTAGTGGTTAATTGGGTATGTACATATAATCTACCAAGCTGTAAGATTTGTGTACTTTGTATAAAACTTGTATCTCAGTTTAAGAAATATCTACACACATACGCACACTTCCTGTCTTCAGTAAGTCTTGGATGTGGCATGGAAATTAAGTTTAAAAAAAAATTCCAGAGGGTGCTAATGTTGAGTTAGGTTGGTAACCCCTACCCTAAGGCAACTACAACATGTCTTGATTAGAATAGACATTCTGTAAATACTTGTTTTAATTAATGGATGAATGAATGAATGAATGAATGATCAAATCAACAAACTAACAAACATCTGTGTTATTCATGGTTGTAGGTGTACTGCTGACTAAGGCCAGAAAAAGCCCTATAAATATATTTTTTAATAATGCCAGATAGTGTTGTAAGCACTGTAAATGCCTTATCTTATTAACAACCCTCATGACAACTCTATGAGGTATGGTGACTGACTGTTCATGGTGTTTACCTGCAGTCAACATAAATCACTTTGGCTACTTTAATCGAAAGAGAAGTATTAAAAAGTATAACACAGTTCACATCATTGGTGGGGCAGTTTCAGAAACAGACTCTAGGCTGAGCCTTTAGGAATCGCTACTCAATCGCCTCTCGGCCTTTTGGCTAAGATCAAGTGTAGGAATCAAATCAATAAGCAGACCTGAACAGCCAAAGGGGCTACTGGCTCCATCACTATTAGGAACCCAAAGAATTTCGAAGCTGCTGCTAAGTTTCTGCTACAGTCTGGAAGTTCCCCGATCAGGAGGCTGCCTGCTAAATCAAGAAGCTATCACTACAGTTGCTCATTCCTGAGCCATGCTGCCTCTGCCATTAAAAGCACCAGCTAAAAATGAACATACCATGCCCCATTTCTCTCTTCCCACATAATCTAGGTCTAAATTCAAAGGTTTATGGGAGTGCATTTGATTAGCATACCTAACTTACATCCAGAACACTAGCCATAAGAGACCCTGGAAATGGAAATTTCCACCCTCTGTAAGGCAAGAGATCATGGTAGAAGGGGGCTGGCAGAGGCTCTGAAGTGGGCTAACTGATAAACTCACAGGTAATGAAACTGAAGCACAGAGATTAAGAAATCAGGCAAAGACACAACACTACTAAGTGCCAGGGCCAGAATTCAAACGGAGGAAGCATGCCCCAAAGACTCATAAGGCGTATCAGAGAATGACGACACAGTGCACAGGCAAGCTCCTGGGGGTGAGGTCTGCAGTCCTCACATACAAGGTGTTGGGCTCACAAAGTGCAACTTCCAATTTATTATACTCATCAATTCTGACATCACCTCTAGAATTTTAAGTCTCGTCTCATTTCTCATCTTCAAAATTCAAAAAGGAATCATTATTTGATCATTTTATTTTTGGTCTAGAAAGCGTTTGCAAGTGTTTTGGGTGATGTGGGGACTGAAAAAGTTCCTATCACTAAGCAGTCACGGACGATTTCCACACCCAGGCTGTGATACCCCCCTCCGCTCCAGATCCTCACATTACGTCCATGGTACAGATATCTAAAAGTATCTTACAGCTGTCTCAGGACTTTCTAAGAGAACATCTTCCTGATTCCACTTTCATCAAAAAGTTTGGGAAACTATGTCAGATGCATTAGAATGATGGCTGTTACTTAACCTCCGCTTGGAAAGCTGGCCATCATAGAGCTCTTACGGACTGGAAAGCTTGAGACTAAATCTTTATATATCTTCTGTTATCTGACACTGTATTTCCACACACTCTTAGTGTAGTTTGGCCTATCTATCTGTCTGTCCATCTATCTATGCCTATCCATTCACCCACCCACCCATTGTTGTATAAGAATGATCCAAACAGTAGAATAAAAACATTCACTGTACCCAACCCAATTAAAAAATGGGCAAAGACCTGAATAGTCACTTCTCCAAAGAGGATATACAGATGACTGACAGGCATATGAAAAGATGCTCAACATCACTAATCAGAGAAATGCAAATTAAAACCAAAATGAGATACCATCTCACACCTGTCAGAATGGCTACCATCAATAAATCAACAAACAAGTGCTAGTGAGGATGCAGAGAAAGGGGAACCCTTTTTCACTGTTGGTGGGAATGCAGACTGGTGCAGCCACTGTGGAAGCCGTATGGAGAAACCTCAAAAAATTAAAAATGGCTCTGCTTTTGACCCAGCTATTCCACTTTTGGGAATATATGTGAAGGAACCCAAAACACTAATTTGAAAGAACATAAGCACCCCTAAGTTCGTTGCAGTGTTATTTACAATCACCAAGACACGGAAGCAGCCCAAGTGTCCATCAATAGATGCGTGGATAAAACAACGATGGAACATTTACACAATGGAATACTACTCAGCCATAAAAAAGAAGAAAACTTTACCCTCTGTAACAGTATGGATGGACCTAGAGAATATTATGCTAAGTGAAATAAGCCAGTCAGAGAAAGACAAATACCGTATGATTTCACTCATATGTGGAATCAATGAACAAACTGAACTAACAAGAAAAATGGGGACAGACTCACAGATGGAGAGCAGGATGACAGTTAGTAGGGTGGGGAGGTTAGGGGGTGGGAGGTGGAGCAAAAAGGAAAAAGGACTCATGGGCATGGACAACAGTGTGGTGACTGCGGGGGAGAGAGAGGGTAAAAGAGGACTAAATGGTAATGGAAAAAATACAATGAAGATTAAATTTAAAAATAAATAAAAGTAAAAAAAGAATTTTATGAGATTCACTTTTGTAATATTTGAAATGTGCAAAGGAATACAATGTAGCTAAGCAATATATATTTAAATTAAATATTTAAAGAAATCATAACAAACATTTACTAAATCTAAAATAAATATATCAGCAAGTACAGACCAAAGTTCATATGAATGAGAAGGGCCAGTTCCAAATCATAAGATGGAAATGTTAAAAGTTCCCCACAAAGGAGAATGTGTCTGCTATTTTTCAAAGACTGTAATTTTGAAGAGAGATCTTTCTGAGGTCGGGGAAAAGAGAACATGCTTCATTCGACATGACCAGTTATAAATTGCAAATCTGCCAGTTTAGGAAGAGTAAATATTTGCTGAAGATTAAGTACAAGGCAAAAGCCCGTCATTAAATCGAAAGTAATTAAAAAGCTCAATTTAGTACCCCATGCACCTCTCTGTTTTTAATGAGCACCCGGCCTCAGCCATCAGGAGCCACAGTCCCATCGATCTCCACGGCGCAGCAGGAAATGGTAGAGCTCTGCAGCCTGACTTCTAGTGGACGGAGTCTGACTCAATCACTCCACGCACAGGCGACAATGGATTTGGTTCAGCACATGGGCCGGCCGGCCGTGGGTATCAGCTGTGTGCTGGACTAGGTTCTACATTCATCAAACGAACATCAGACTGTGTCCGTGACATGTGCACAGAAGGACTGCCGAACACTTCACTTTTAATTCCTAACTAATTTTGTTTATCAAAGTGATATATGCTCATAGCTTTTAAAAGTCAGATGGGGCCGAAAGTCCTACAATGAACAGTGGTCCTCTGCCCCCTCCTTCCTCCTTCCCGTCTCTGAGTCTACACTTCAACTTGCCCTTCCTTCTGGTTTTTTAAATCTTATATGTCTAATTAATACAATCACACATGAAAACTGATCAGTTTTAGACATTACACACTGATATCCCCAGGCTTCGTATAGGCACATTTGCCTTCCCCCATTCTCCATGGTTATATCACTTTTCTATTAAATCAATATTCAGTATTTATATTATTATAACTATATGAAGTTGATCACCACTAAACACACTAAAAGGAAACATAATATGTTTCCTTTAGTGTGCAGTACTATTGTTCCTGTGATTAAGAGTTAGTTCTGCTTGCTTTGCTTTGTAACTACCTTCAACTATATCTATACCCTCCAAGGGCCTCTCGGTGTAATTTTCTACATGTCGCGACGACGGGATGGTCTCTCAATGCCCCAGCCCTCCTGGCCACTTTCCTCTGAGAGCTCCAGGCTGCTCCCCAGGTCTGTTTCACAGCTGTGACCTGGGTCTCCCCTCCGTTGCTCTACTGAATTTCTTGTATTGTTTCTATGATGATTTCCTCTGCTTCATGTTATTTGTTTGTTTACTTATTTATGATTTATTCTGCTCCATCTCTCTGTTTCTTTCAAGTTCCTTAGTTTTCATTCATCTTGGTCTCTGTATTTTCTGACATAGGATGTCCACAAATACCTGGTGATCCTTGGCTGCGAGTTTGTAACTGAAGGGTGAGGCATCGAAAAGCTAATTGGGAAGCTCTTGCCATGGGCAGGGCTCATAGACCGGTAGACTTCATATAGGGTGACTGATAATCACTCAGGTTTTCCGAAGATGGCTCCTCTCATCTCCGAACTGGCAAAGGAACGATGGATGAGGACGCTGTTTTAGACAGGGAAGTCCAGGAAGTCCTGTTTGAGGGCGTGGCCTTTAGCTGCAGCCCTGAATGCAACGATGGAGAGAGCAATGCAACATCTGGGACCCCCAGGTTCCAAAGAGGGGAAACAGCAAATGCAGAGTCCCTGAGAGTCTGACCGTGCAGTGAAGGTACGGTGACCACTGAGCCATGAAGGTCTCTCAAGACTGAAAAACAATTCATACAATTCCACAGATTATAACCAAATCTATTGTAGGGCAAGTTACTTACCGGGGGTATGATTGGAGCGATCAGACAATCCATCAGTCTGAATGTGTGCAGCTAATCTCCACCACTAGACAGGTACTACAGTGAATATTTTATAATATGTGTAAGGTGCTAAGTGATTGACAAGACAAAGAGACAAAGAATGCAGTCAGAGCCATGAGCCACACCTCCTGGTGGTCTTGTGATGGATGATTGCTTACCACTGATGCTAACACCCAGTTTATGATTTATCTCTGATGCTGTGCCATTCTGGCAGTTACTGACAGGAATCTCTATGGTGACTGTGTAAGCTTACAGCTAACAGCTAATCATTAACCATAAGGCTTTGGTATGCTTGCTGGGAGCAAAGAGGTTAGTCTGCGTTCACAGCATGAACACTTAAATAGTAAAGAAATCAAGGAGATACAGTCTTATTTAATTTACATCAATACCTATAACTGAGGCGAGAACAGATTCAACAAGAATGAGGACCAGTCAAGAGGCCACTGTGGCCAGAGCAGAGCAAGCAAGGAAAAGACAGAGGAAAGCACATACATATATAATTTATGGAAACAATTTTCACATGGACCTTGTCAGAGACATTAAAGAGCCAAATATTTAGACATATTTATAAAAGTGAGTCCTTATCAGACTATGTCCTAAGGTGTTTCTTGCAGTGGAGTCATCGATTTGCTTTCCCACTAAAGGGTGCAAGGGCAGAAACCCACGAGACAAGTTGTTTGAAGAATTCCTTGGTCAGACATTTTAGCTTTGTGTTCTGTCGCTCTATTTCCTGAAAATAACTTGGAGATGCTCCTGTCATTTATCGACTGCACTGATTCCTTAGATCCCATCCATTCTTTCACTTTAAGAAAAAAATAAGTCATTGTTCCAGAGGTCACTGTATTTTACAGCTGCCCTTTGGTAACAGCATTTTCCCCAAATAAAACAGTTTTTTTTAAAAGTGACTCTGAATCATTCCTATAGTATTTAACATCAGACAAAAAAATCATTATCGTTTGCCTTTGGTGGATGAGGTTGGCTAACGGTTATGTGCAGTTATCTACCCTTGTTCAATATTGTGAAGTCTAGAAAAAAAAATCTGTCAACATTAACACTTACACCAGAGACTGTCTTAATAAGCTATAGATCTGTACACACTTCTGAGCTAAATCAAAAGGAAGCAGCTCACGTTGTTGACAAAAAAAAATCAAAAGTTAAAAAAAAACAGTTGGCAAGGCAACAAGAAAAAAATGAGACAGAAAATAGAGTTTCCATCTCAAGTACCAGCACATCAGAAGCTGAGTGTCTTCTGGCGCTACGCTGGAAGTTATTTTTAACCGTCATTCAGTCATTTGAGGAGATGGGGCAAGAATCGAGAATCTGCAGCACCGGGGCCTTTGTCAGAGCTGGGCAGTGGGGCAACTTGCTAGTGAGGCACCCTTTAAGAGGGTGAGAAAGTAAGCCCTCTGGTTCACAGGCGGAGGCATCAGAACCATTTTTCTTTACCTGAAATTATTCTGCAACTTTTGCTGTGTGACACAGTTTTACAGAGAACTTCCATTTATGAGCTAGCCAGGAAATGGTTACTGACCGACTAGAAGGTCAAATAGCTTGCTGGATGGTTTCCAGATCCTTCTCCTTGAATTTCTGTGATTTCACAGAGTGACTCAGAGCTGACTTTAAAACACCATCTGTGCTCCTTCCCCAGCCACCCTGCTAACAGCCATGTCGTTCGCACGCTGCCAAACACATTTTTGACTCTCTCCTCCCCGGCGCTCTCCACTTGGAGACTCCACTGCTCCTCGGGGACCCTGTGCCCATGCCTCTTCTCTGTGAGGCCTCTTCACTTGCCCAGGTAGAGCTGGCCGGCTGTTGCCTACCCAGGTCCCGCAGCACTTGCACTCAGTATATGGTATTCAGCAACATTTCCATCCTGCTGGAAGTTTGTGTGTGGCTGTTTTCTTACCCATCTGTGGCTTCCAGAAGGCAAGAGCCCTGTCCTACCTACAGTGGGACACCAGAGCCTGCCACAGCGCTGAGGTAACTGGTTTTCGTGAATGAGACACACTGAATTGATGTAATGCTCTAGCTTTTAATGTTGAGGGACAACCCCAAGTCACCATCAACACAATTAGCGGGAAGAATCTGGAAGGCTGGTGGTGGGTTGAGGGAGGCGACTGTGTCTGGTCCTGGCTCAGGCTCTCAGTGGCTGCGAGATGACTAAACTTCTCTCGTTTTCCAGTCTTTGCTTGCAGAATACCACCTGTGTCCTGCCGGAGGTAGCAGGAGTTCCATTTAAAAGGAACTGATTTTCCAGTAAGTTCGAGAGGGCAGGGTTAAACACTAACGAGGTGTTTTTACCCTCGACCCACAGAACTGGAGGAGGATGGAATGAAGCAATGCAGGTGAAGTATTGAGACTACGGAGTGCTTGAGAAATGCTAACTGCTGTTTCATTACTGTTACTCTCCTCATCCATCTACACTCTGCAAATTTTTCTCAGAGATTTCCATAGATTTCACAGACTGTACATTACTTTTACTTAAAAAAAGTAAAGCTACTGTATTTTACTAAAAGAATTAGTCCAATTAGAATGCAACCCAGCTGGATGAGAAAATATTCTTTTTCCTGTATTATTATAGAAACAATCCCTTTCCTAGTTCTTCCTCTGCATAAAAGTCACACACTATTAATTTGTCTAACAAAAATTTTTTTTAATGTTGGAAAGCTGTATTCGACGGAAAGGACTCAGAGGATAAGAGAACTATTCAACTGGAGGCAGAAAAGCTCCACCACAAACCTTCCTAGCAGGCAGCTCTGTTCCCGGCCTCTGGGAGGAAGCTCAGACATGAACGGCGGCTTTCTCCAGACTATGACTGCCTTCCTGATAATGACGACATAAACACCGAATCTATAGACTCACCCTTAGGCAGATTCTGTATTCTAGGGTCAGAGCAGTGAAGGGAACCAAATGTAAACACATATGAAGTTTCGTCTCCTCAATGCCAAAAACAGCAGGTGCATCTTAGGGGAATGTGGCCCCAGGATAGCGGAGCATCGGGCCACTTCAGGTGACGGAACGCAGGCCAAGTGTTAGATGAAACAGAAAGGAGGAAGATGCGAATCCAAACTACGTCTCTTTTCTCTTTTCCGGACAACTATATTCACATTCACATTCATGCTCACATTCGTATTCATATTCTCTCTCTCTCTGTCATACACGCACAGAGAGAAAGGTGCTCACTCTAGATGGACCCCGTTCAGGGCAGACAATCATTTGTAGCAACAGGGTTAAGCAGAGGCCTAGAGATAATGCAAAGGTCACATGGCTCCCAACTAGAGCCGAGGCAAACAAGCAGAACAATGCACCCATTAAGGTATTTTAAAGGTCAAGAGAAACAGTCTATCTGATTTTTCTTCTTACCAATGAACAATCTCGCTTAAATAAACATCATTTAAATATTTCAGGAGTCTAAAGAAAAACTAGGGACAAAGCTCACGGTAATCTGGGGGAAAAATGTCAAGGACAGAAGCACAGGAGTCTGTTTTAAGACTATTTTAGGAGGAAAGCAAGAGTACAAACACTGTATGGTGTGGGTACCCAGGAGCACGACAGGCTGGAGCTCCAAGTCATGACAAGGAAGACAGGCACACCAGCTGCACAGCCCTAGTCCACAGGAGCTGACTCCTGTATGGGTCCAGAAACTTCAAGAACAGTGCAGCACTGGGCCACCGCCCAGAGACGCAAATTTCTGTTAAAATCCTCAGGCGGAGAACTGGGATTAACAGGATGTTAAGGTCTAAAACATGGTCATGTCTAAGAGACCTGAAAGATCTCATCCTGCTTTCAAGATGAGACTGAGGACAAGAACAGTAGTCAGTAGAATGGCTCTTGATTCTGTCCTGGAAGAACTCTACGCCCTTTTTCGTGATTTGGAATATAATGTATACACCAGTCAAGCTAACCTAAAAAATTCCAGCAGTGGATAAGACTGAGTTACATATCAGTTATACTATATTCTATGGCAAGGCATGAAAGCCCAGCTGTTGCCCTGGTGGGCAGCTCAGTTGTTCATAGAGGGTCGTCATGACATGCCAAGGTCGTGGGTTTGATCACCAGTCAGGGCACATACGAGAATCCACCGATGAACGCACAAATAAGTAGAACAACAAATCGACGTTTCTCTCTCTCAAATCAATCACTCAATAAAAAATTTAAAAAGAAGAAAGCCCAGCTCTTAATTTAAGTTACACCTTCACATCTGGAGAGTACAGAAAACTGAGGTAGTAACACATAGGACTTCTATTCTACCCAAAAGTCTTTAAAATTTTGGAGAAGTTTCTCTTCTAGACTTGCTTCTATTATTCTAAGGAAATAAAAAAAAAGAGGGTGGTGGGGAAAGGAGCACAGGGAAAGCAATGGCATTCTAGGAAAAACAAAAGAAAACATAGGAAAATAGTAAAAGTTTCTCTGAGTGGGAAGATGACGGGTATTTATTTTCTACTTCTTTGTGCCTTTTCATATTTTCCATCCTTCTACAATAAACACATAAACAAGAAAATTTTAGAGAGAGGCAGACAGAGATCAAAGGAATTAGAGAAATCAAACTGAGACGCCTCATAGGCAGCCACGTGATTGCCACTTAAAAGCAAATGCTTGTTCTGCCTCAGGCAGAGCCTCTGTCCATTCCTATTTCTTCAAGGGCGACAGTCACTTGTCAAATATTTATTAAATGTCCACCCAGTGCCTGACCCTGGATGGAGGAATAAGAGGTGGGGCTGTTGGTTTTGATAAACTTGCAGTCAAGAGAGAATCAAAAGAAATAAAGCCCCTACAGTGCTGTTAACCGCTAGACCACGTTCTGGTTTGGGTTTTCACAGTGGCTACAATCAGAGCTTGTGGAGAACAGAGGGCAGAGCACCATAAAGATTTCACTGAACTGGGAAACCAGAGCTGACGCCTAAGAGAAATGGGGATTCGGATGAGATCCCACGGTTCTTCATAAAAAGATCACAGCTAAGTCGAAGTGTCTCTGTGGTCTCTTCTGGTGGGCAATACGGTCTGCTTAAAGACGATGCAGCCCTGTGTGCCCTTTAACCTTCAGGCCGAGTGTCCCTGTAAACTTCTGCCTCTTCTAATGAGTCAGCTTGAAAATCATAACAATGTCCTGTTTCCAAATTGGTATATTTTAAACTTTAAAAAATTATAATATACATATATGAAAGTGCCTAAATCACAGGTCTATTAATTTTCACAAACTAAATACACTCAGTATAACCAGCACCCAGATCAACAGCGCCAGAGAACCCTAGGCACCCTTCCAGTGCCCGCCTGAAGCTACCACCACTACCCTTCTGAGGGTTATTATTATTGTGACTTCTAGCACTGAGGCTGCCTTGTTGTTTCATACTGAATACAATGGGAAACACACAGTAGGTACTCTGTGGCATCTGGCTTCTTTCACGCAGCCTTGCGAGACTCTTCCACTTTGTCGTGTAAGAAGCGGTTTGTTCACGCTCCACAATATACAGAATTCCACCGCAGGACACACAATCATTTATTTGTCCATTCTACTAGTTATGGGCATTTGGGTAGTTCCTAGCTATGGCTGTTATAATTGGTGCTGCTATGGCTATTTCAGTGCGTGTCTTTCCATGAAAATATGGATGCATTTCTCTGAGGTGTGTACCTGGAATGGAACTGCTGGGTTACGGGGTATACAAGTGTTCGGCTTTTACAGATACTCTGAGTGGGTATAGATATAATAGCTTATCTGAGAATTAGGGGCCCATTTCTGCATCTGCCTGTTCCTAGCTCTACTGATGGTGTCCCGTATCACACCTGGCCTAAACCTGACCTTCCACCACCCAAGATCAAGAGCCCCCAAACCATTCTATTCTCATCTACCTTAAAAACATTATCTTGGTAGATGTTGCCTGTGCTTGTTTTATCTTTCCTAAAGAACAGGCTGTAAACCAGAAGGGCAGAAGAAATTATACTGTAGTTAAAGGCAAATTATATTATAAAGGACAAGCTGTCTTGTAAAACACACTTATAATTATAATTACCTTCAAAATAAATCAAATCATCCATATAAATCCAACCACTCACTGGTAAATTAATGAAAAATATGACAGTGTCGAGCTTTTAATTGCTTCTATTACAAACCCCCCAAACTTAAACTTCAGTTATCAAGCGGAAAAGAGGCAATTAGTTTGCAACAGATGCGTCAGTGAAAGCCTGTTCTTACAACGTGAATGCGGAGTTTATATTCCCCAAGTTTATGTAGTCCATCTGCCCGATTTTTCATGTTTTCACTCAGACAATCCTCCAAATTAATCAAATTAATCCTTAGTGCCTCCAAATTAATCAAATTAATTGCTTTTTGTTGTTCAGGGGTGGGGGGGTTAATGTTTTTTATTTTATTTTGTTTTGCTTTCTGGTCAGGATCTTTTTCTAATATCTTCAGTATGTAAGTTTCATAAGAGCCCTGTTATCTCAAACCCCAAGTTTAATTTCCTTTCTAGAACACTTTTTTCAGAATATTAAACCTCGGAAAAATGGCACATGAAAAGATGGTTGAGCAATGGTAGGGCTTAGATAAGTCAAGGCTTCCAGGCCGTGTTGCCACGTCCTGTTTCTAAAAAGTAAAATCTTTTCTGAGGATATTAAACATCATTTGTGACCTTTAAAAAGAACCCCCTGAAGTCATTTATTCATAATAAAATCTGATTAGACTATCACAATAGTGAATAATATAAAATGATGCCAATTTTTAAATATAAGATCTGACAATGCCTACTACACATTTCCAAAATTACTGAATAGGTTCACAATGGCCCAAATAACAATTAAATATATTTTGCTTGGCACCATCTATGAAAGAGAAAGGAGAAACAGAATCATTTCAGAAAAATAATTCCCCAAATATTATATTCCCCACGGCGACTGAAGGGGAAGGGAGTTTGCTCCTGCTCCCACGGGAGGGGGAAGGGCGGCCGCTCTGATGGTGGGAGAGGGCAGCCCTGCAGAGATGACTCCTTCAGCAGTAAGGAATGATGTGAGGGGCCTGCAAAGGAACTCCGTGGGTCCTTCCATGGCACCAGGATCCCCACTCTGCTGGCCTCCTGAGGTTATGGCATGTCACACAGCATTGCGACCAGTACGCTTATTCAGTCAACAAATACTTCTGAAGGATCTATTATGTAGCATACACTGTTCCAAGGTCAGGAGATGGTAACATCATGGATTTGGTCCCTTATGTTGGGGTCTGGGGGCTTATTTATGGAACTGCTTCCTCTTCAAAGATTTAGAAGAGAAGGTAAAACAAGGAATTAACTACCCAGGTAAATTCTAATGAGCCACATATAGGGTACCCCCAGAGAATATGACAGCGAGGAAATCTGTCTATGAGGGGAGCATGTCAGAGAGCGACTTAGGTATGTGTGACATGAGACATAGTTAACCGGTATTAAATATGCTGAATCCATTATCATAATTAATGTCATCTTTAGCCAGCTAAGTGATATTTATCATATCCTTCCATTAATCATTTCAGTACAACTAATTTTTTTGGAGCACTTGCTTTCATTTCAGCCACTTGGAGGCGCCACAAAAGAATGTCGAGATGACAGTGGTGGCTGAATGTACCAGGCACAATAAACCATCTCTTTTCTCTTAAAAAAATAAAAAAGAATGCCAAGCCTTGGCCGGTGTGGCTCAGTGGATTGAGGGCTGGCCTGAGAACAAAAAGGTCGCTGGTTCAGTTCCCAGTCAGGGCACATGCTTGGGTTGTGCACCAGGTCCCCACTTGGGGGCGTGCGAGAGACAACCCAACAGATGTTTCTCTTGCACATTGATGTTTTTCTCCCTCCCTTCCCCTCTCCCTAAAAACAAATAAATAAAATCTTTAAAAAAGAAAGATTGCCAATATGAGTATGGGGTGGTTTGTCCTCAAAGAGCAAATGCTCTGCTCTACAGAGGAAGCAGTATCACAAGTAAGCCCCCAGACCCCAACATGAAAAGTAGCCCTAATGAAGCACAGGCAGAGTCAGCTATAGCTGGAGGGTCCCTAGCAGGAGGCAGAGAAGACTGTAGAGAACAAGGGTATTTAGGCTGGATCGTATGAATGTCTAGCACCTCTCTAAGCAGAAAAGTGCGGAAGGAAATTCTGGGAAGAGGGAATGGTCACAAGTAGTTGAAAAGGGGTGCAAAGGCCATGGCTTTTGTCATCAGAGGTTGGATGAGCAGCCTGCAGACTGCTGACTGGCTGAGTGGCAGGGGTGGAGACCAGAACAGTGGGTATGAGGGCAGAGACAGGAAGGCCTGGCCTGTATGGACGAGGGCCGTGGCCCTCTCTCTTGGAGCTGGGAACCACAAAGAGGCCTGGCAGGAGATGCAAGGAGAGAGAGAGGTGCGGTTGGACTATTCACTTCCCTGGCTCCCTTCCTGGGAAGTTGCCATATGGTGGCTGCACCCCCTGGTGAGCTCACGGCTCTGGTCAGGCAGTCCACTCCACACTCCTCCTGGGGGGTTTCCAGGCTCAGTACTGTGCCTCCCCTTGTTGTTTCCTCCCAGCTGCTCACATTTGTACATCTTCTCTTCATTAAGCTTTCCTTGAATTACCTGGTTGGACTATGTTATCTGTTCCCTAATAGGACCTCAACTAACATGGTCATGCAGGAAGGAAATCGGGGGGCTGATGAAGGCATTAGAGGCAAATGCAGAGAGGGGGAGGTGTGTGGGAGAAGGAAGGGACTAGGGGGTGGAAGGTCATGATGTAGGTGAGGAGTAGGCTAATGGGGGAGGTGGAATGATGGACTCACCACAGATCACATCATTTATGTGAAACCTACCAGATGCCAAGCATTGTCCACAGGCTTTAACATAAATCATTTAACTCTTCCAGCTGCCTTATGAGGCAGCCCATTTTACAGATGAGGAAACTGAGGCACAGAGATTGAGTCACTTGCTCAAGGCCACAAGCTAGTAAGTGGTAAAGCTCAGATTCAGACCCAGGGAAGTCTGGTACCAGAGTCATGTTCTCAGCCTCTGTGCTAGACTGACCCTCTGGCTGGGGCAGAAAAGGGGCCTTCAGAATTCAAGATCTTGAAGATGGCAAGGCACTGGTGATGAGACCTTTTGGGAAAGTCTTATACAACCTTTGCCTCAATGACAATGCAGAATTTTGTACAGGTATCAGGAAGGCAAAAATCCTTTTAAAAAAGTGACTGTCCAGCCCTGGCTGGTGTGGCTCAGTGCACTGAGTGCCAGCCTGTGAACCAAAGAGTCCCGATTCAATTGTCAGTCAGGACACATGCCTGGGTTGCAGGCCAGGTTCCTAGTATGGGGCGAGCAAGAAACAACCACACATTGATGTTTCTCTCTCTCTTTCTCCCTCCCTTCCCCTCTCTCAAAAAATAAATAAATAAATAAATAAATAAATGAATGAATAAATAATTTTAAAAAGGGCTGTCCAAATTAGTTCTACTCTAAAATCATAATTATGTTCCTACGAAACTTCATATTATCAAAAACATAGCATGTAGTTATTTGATTACAGGAAAAGGAGGAGTGTGGTTACAGAAAGTTTATAAAACTAGATAGTTTTCTCCTGCAGGAGCTCAGACATTATATTTTGTTACCATCTAAAAGAGTTTTATTTTTTTATCATCTAAAGGTACTAAACGGCTTGATCCCAGACCAACAAAGGTTAAAGCAAAAGCAAAACCTAAACAGCACAGAAACACGAGTTGCGACCAAGTTCATATCCACTGATGGTAAAGAAAAGCGCTGGGCGACGGCTGGCCTCTGGGGAGCCGTGTCCTCCCGCCAGGCTCAGGGCTCCTCCGACGGTGCCCACATCACAACCCCGGTGGCCCAGAAAATGCAAATGGTGCTTCCCACACAGTCAGATGTGTAATACCCAATCTCTTGCAGCAGCTAAGGCCACGAAAACAACGGTGCTCTGGAAAATTAGGAGCACTAGAGACGTGTAGCAGCACCGCACCTCCCATTACTGTTACTTATTTATTTTAAATTGCCTCTCACTGTATTAACCCAGGTTATCCTCCTTCAGCCACCAGAGCCATGCCATCGTGTTCCTATTAACATCAGAAATAACCTCCACAGCAATCACTTTCTTTCCTTAAGGAGAGTGAGAGAAAGGGAAAATGCTCCCTAGTCAGACTCAGGTATTTTTCATTGGCCAAGTGCGCCGGCCCAGCCGAGGTTGTAATGAGGAATCCAATAGCAAGCTCTAGACACGCCGGCTCGGGGCCTGCAGCCACACGGTGGGTGTTCGGTAACAGCTACTGATGGTATTGACCTGCTTTATTCTGTTCACGTCCTCAGGCTGGGTCCCACGCACAGTTAAAGAGGCGACTATAGAAAATGGTCCATTTCTGCAGCTGTTCACTCAACATCAAAGGCAGGTTGCCATGATCGTGTGTACACTCTGCTTTTCCGGGCAAGACAGGGCAGCTGACGGGTGACACTCATCAGTCAGTGATGTTCCATACGTTTATATTAACAGGAGCCCAGAGAAGCTGACACTACCTGAGTATCCTTTCAGGTTCAAACTGCTAATGTGTTTTAGAAAGAGTACACCCCTCTCTTTGGGTATAAGAGGAGAGATCCCATAAAATATTTTGGAGGACACATGGTCTAGCTAAGTGTACTGTCAATTTTGAAAACGACGTATCTTCCCGATGCCTCGACATCCCCGTCAATAGGCTGTGAGCACCTGCCAGGGGCCAGGCACACCAGTGCCATAGGCTGGTCCCTGCAATAGCTTGTTTCTCTTCTCGTACTCCCCTGTGACCAAGTGACATTCAAACACACCAAAAAAATCTCCTCATGCCTTTGCTTGTGTGGTGATTGCATCTGACCCCAAGAGAGGCACCTGCCCACAGGCACCGCCCCTCTCTGCTCAGCCCTCTGCTTGGTCGAGTCTGCTCCCTGGGTGTTCCTCCTAGGTGCCTAAGATCTGCGAGCATAATAAATGCTTTCACTTCACATGCCTCTCCAAGTATGATTCCTGCAGCTCTATTGAAATCATCTTCAATGACCCAACAGGGGAAGAGGGCCTTCATGCCCATTTGCAACACACCAAACCATCCAGTGGTTTCTAAAAGGAAGCTAAGGCCTCTGATGACCGTAAAGGTCAAGGTATGTATATGGACTCGAGTATGTAGTTGAGCCACACCTTTAGATTTGAACAATGAAATCTGAACATCAGGATTTGGAAAGGTAATATAAACTTTAGGATCTTCACATAAAATTGGTTAGGCTCCAACTTCAATCCATATTGTCGAATATTGGAGATTTCACCATAAATTTGTTCCATGGACACATTTTCCCCTTAAAAATGCAACTTCATGACAACTAATCAACCAGCTACGTATACCAGTATCTTAGGTGCAAGCTGTAAAGCAAAATATCTGTGTGTGTGTGTGTGTGTGTGTGTGTGTGTGTGTGCATGAACAAATGTGTATTTCTACCATTTTCATGCAATAGAATTCAAGTTCTTGTTTCTAAAAAAAACAAATGGACCAATGATGTAGAAGAAAATTACCTTCCTGGATAGAAATATATAATAGCAAGATTTATGAATATCACCAATAAAGAACTGGATCCTTCACATGAAATAAATTTTTTAAAATGCAACCTGCATCTTCTAAAGTCAAGGTCGGGGGCCAGCTGCCTACAGGAAGCAAGCATTCTGGCCTATTCCTCCAGGCTCTGACTACTCAAAGGGGCCAGTGTTTCTCTCAAAATTCTTTGGTTCTGGTTTACACCAAGGAGGAAGCAATGTACTTACTTCCTGCTACATTCTACTGCAAGTAGTAGCTCTGAAAGGGTTCCCCTTTTCTCCTCTGCATCTCCCGATCTGTCCCCAGATCTGATTTCCCCTTCCATGCACTCACCGTTGGGCAGCATTTGCCAGCCTCCCTGGCTGCCAAGTGTGTCCTTTGACTAAGTCCAAAACAAAGCAGCGGTGGAGTGTGTGAGTGTGGAGGGGTGAGGGGAGGGGTGGAGGGGTGAGGGGAGGGGTGGGTGGGAGTCGCAGAGAAAGGCTGAAGTGGGTTGGAGAGAAATTGGGAAGGGAAGAGTGGAGAAAGTGCGTATCAGTGAATTGGCCTTACCTTTCACAGACCTTTGCTATAAAATGGAACAGAGAAATGAAGGCAACAGAGAAATAGGGCAGTAGCTGAAGAGCAATATAGAATCAAGGGAGGACCTCTTTTTTTTTTTAAGATGGGAGATATTACAGCATGTTTTATGTTGCTAAGAATGAGCCTGTCAAAAGGAAGAAATCAATAAGTCAGGAGAAAGAAGATAATTGGAGGTGTGATGTCCACGATGGAGGAGAGAAGAGAGGGGACTGCACACAAGTGGAGGAATCAGCCTTAAATAGAAGTGCAGACAACTCATCCACTGTAACAGATGGGGGAACCGAGGCACAGAGGTAGGTGGTAGGGAGATGAGAATGTTCTTTTTCTGTTGTTTTCTAAAATCAGATGCAGGAAGCAAGGTTATATAGGCTCTTGGGTGATCCTCAGAAGAGGCAGAAACTAAGTGCCTTACAACTGCCAATCAAGCCCATTCTTTTTATTCCTCTCTCCTTTTTGGGGGCGGGGTGACTGACTGACTGCCATTGTGGGGTCACATCCATGTTGTAAGCTGCCGTTTACTTTCACCAAAATAATACACGGCATAACATCAAAGTGATGCTGTTAATTTATTAGATTTGTTATTCTAGGTTTGGTTTCATCATTGTAGAAGCACTGTAAGCCAAAGGCACTTTTTGATCTTTAACCATTCTTACCAAACACACGCCAAAACTAACCATGTGAGTAATGGGTGTGTTATTTGTTTTGATCTTCGTAATTATCTCACAATACATATGTATATCAAATCATCGGGTTGTACACTTTAAATATCTATAACATTTTATGTCTCTTATTCTCAATAAAGCTGAAAATAAATGCCATGCCCATTTCTAAGGACAGAATCGGATTTAGCAGCCAGGAGGGGGCAAAAGGCAGCAAATTTTTCAGGAATCAAGGTTAGGCAGAAAAAAACACTAATCTTTTGGAAATGCTTAAGAAGCTAAAAATCTGACCTGACTGGTGTGGCTCAGTGGATTGCGTGCTGGCCTACAAACCAAAAGGTTGCTGGTTTAATTCCTGGTCAGGGCACATGTGAGAGGCAACCAATTGATGTTTCTCTCACACATAGATATTTCTCCTCCTCTCTTTCTCCCTCCTTTCCCTTTTCTCTAAAAAGAAATAAAATCTTAAAAAAAATAAAAACCTGAAAATCCTTGATCTGTTTACTCTGTTTTCCTGTGTACTCTTCCTACTCAGTGATAAAAATACTAATATCCCAATAGGGAGAATAGGCTAAGGGCATTTTCAAAGAATTCATAGGTAAAGAAATGTGAATGGCCAACACATATAAATATGTTGTGTGTGTGTGTGT
>PVKM010023121.1:0-21087 GCA_004027735.1 Carollia perspicillata | reverse complement strand
AAAAGAGGAAAATAGCAAATGTAACTATGGCTTTATTTCCTTGAGCACACACAAAAAAGTAGTGAGTAATATTTTAAGAATGTTTTTTCTTTCAAGCAATAGACACATGTTTCTTAACATTTGGAAGTCTATTTTTTTATCTCACTTCCCCTCGCCCACAATTATCCTACAACTCACATTCTTTAGTTTGCATATCAGAATTCAGATACTAAATAATAACTTTTTAGCTTTCGAGTTTAAGTTAATTTCTGCAGTTTAATTCTGCTAACTCATCAATTCACCTGTGGCTTCTTTTCCTAGATCGGGGTTGGGGTTGCAAATTTTCCACTGAGGGGACATTGGCAATGTCTGCAGACTTTTTTTGGTTGTCACAACTTGGGGAGGGGGCTGATAGCATCTGGTGGGTAAAGCCACGGGAGCTCTTCATCATTACACAATGCACTGGAGAGCCCCTGCAACAACGAATTATCCAGCCCCAAATGCCAACAAGGCCAAAGTGGACAAAACCTGATTTACATTATCTCCTAAAATCAAGCGTGTCTATCTTGTCCTTCTGGATGTCATAGCCCACACTTTCCTTGAAATTGTGTTTAGGCCAACAAATAAGAGAAGTCTTATTTGGAAAAATAAGAGCCAAAATCTCTATAATCTTGACATGTTAACTTTGTGAAAAAATATAATGTAAACATTTGTTGGTATACTTTTCTCTTTTTTTTAGGGAAATGTGAAGAATAGATTTATTTTTATTAAATGATGAATTTGATAGGAATCATTGTTTTTGTTCTCATATTGTCAGAAGAAAAGAACTTAGGGGAATGTAGTCATTAAGTGTAAATAAGTGTGGTTTTTTTTAAAGCTAAATTGAATTCTCTTCATTGCGTAAGTTACAAGTGTTCTAGTATTTTGCAGGTTGTTCTTCCCACCTTTTTCAAAACATAGCCAATTGAAGAATCCAGAGAATTTGAGCTCAGTAAAACTAATCTGTGTTCTACTGTTATTAGCATTTTTTGCAAAATATATTGAGGGAGGAACTGGTGATATGTTATATTTACACTTAATTTTCATGGAATTTAGAGATTCTCTTTTATAAAATGAACTGGGTTTGTCTGTCTATATAGATAATTATTGTCTCTCTATATAGACTATATATAGATAATTATTGCCTATAAAATAGAAGTGTTATTTTTACCTTGAGACAGTTATCATTATTGTTTTTTCTAATAAAATAAAAACAAATATATGAGGTATGTCCAGAAGGTATCCAGCCATGTAATGTGAAAAATAGAGACATTTATTGAAGAAGGTACAAGATACAAGAAACATTGTGCATAGGACAGTGACACTGCAGTCCCCTCAAAGTAGGCACCTTAGGACCCCACACAGTTCTCTCAGTCACCATCAGCTGCCCCATTGTATTTTCCTGAATCTCATCAATTGTCTGAAATCTCTTCTCTTTCAAAGGTGATTTTAGTTTTGGGAAAAGCCAGAAGTTGCAGGGGGGCATATCTGGGTTTTAGGGAGCCTGGGTGATTTGATGTTTCATCAAAAAGCTCTGCATGAGATATGATCTGTGAGTGTCATATCATTGTCATGATGAAGCTGTCAATCATCGGTTGCCCACAGCTATGCCTTCTGAATCATCCAAATAATTTTCATGGAGGAATGTTCAAGCTTGATGCAAATTCATTGCTCTACTTGCTTAGTAATTTTGAATGCGATGGCCACACAGTACACATGCTCACTCAATGGCGTCAATGACCCCTACTGACTAATACAGTGAAGCCATCATTGTTCACATATGTGCATTCCAGTCCACTCTCCTTGGCTGTCAGGTTACATCATTGTGGCGCAAAGCATTCTCGTTATATTAACAATGGCTGGACTTTTTCCAGGCAGACCTCATAAACCACATCCATATATATTTCATATGTATAAAGTAATATTAGTGGTTTTTTTATTTATGAAGTTGTATTTTTTTATTCCTTTATTCTAGCATGAAAAATGAAATTCTGTTTATTTGTTCTGGTAAAAACTTCATTAACATAAAATTTACCACCTTGACCGTTTTTTAAGTCTACATTTCACCAATGTTAAGTATATTCACATTGTTGTAAAAGAGACCTCCAGAACGTTTTCATCTTGCAAATCTGAAACTCTGTACTCATTAAACACAACTCTTCTTTCCCACTTTCCCCAGTCTGTCTTAGGCACCATTCTATTTTTTGTTTTTGTAAGCTCGACTGCATTAGGCCGGTAGGGCGACCAAAATATCATGGACAGGATAGCCTAAACATTAACAGAAATTTGTTTTCTCAGAGTTCTCAAGGCTAGAAGTCCAAGATCAAGATTCTGTCAGGGTTGATTTCTTCCTGACTTACAGATGGCTGCCTTCTTGCTGTAACCTCACAAGGCCTGTCTTTGCTCATATTGTTGGGGGGAGAGAGAGGTCTTATGTCTCTTTCTCTTCTGATAAAGACACCAGTCTTATCAGATTAGGGTTCCATCCTTATGATTTCATTTAACTTAAGTACTTCATTAGGGGATCTATCTTCAAATACAGTCTCATTGGGGATTATAGTCCTACCTCTGTTTATATTTAACATATGAATTTTGTAGGGACATGATTCAGTTTATAACATTGACTTTTTAGATATTTCTCGTAAATGGAATTATATAGTATTTGTCTTTTCATGACTGGCTTATTTGCTTATTTTGCTTAGCATAATGTCCTTAAGTTCATCCATGTTGTAGCATGTGACAATATTGCCTACCTTTTTAATTATATATATATATATATATATATATGAGGTCTGTCCAGAAAAAGCCCAGCATTGTAAATATGACAAGAATGGTTTGCACTACATCTTTTTAACCTGGCATCCAAGGAGAGAGGACTGGAATGCAATGCTTTAACAATGACAACTTCACTGTACATGTGAATGGGGGCAGTAGATGCCATTGAGTGAACATGTGTACTGTGTGGCCCTCACATTCAAAATTATTGAGTAAGTAGAGCAGCAAAACTGCATCAGATTTTGCATTAAGCTTGAACATTCCTCCATGGAAACTAATCAGACAATTCAGAAGGCTTTCAGGGATGATGCAATGAGTGCAGCACAGATCAGAGTGTGGTATAATCTCTTCAAACATGGTTGAAAATTTGTTGAAAGTGATCCGTGTTCTGGAACCTACAACAAGCAGAACACCTGATAATATTGAATGTGTATGGGCTGCAATGAACAAAGGTCCATGACTGGCATTGTGAGAACTAGAAGCTGATCTGAGGATTCCAAAAATTACTGAGTCTGAGATTTCGACTCAGGATCTCTGCAGGAAACATATTGTGGCAAAATTCGTTCCACTGCATCTGCTACCAGAGCAGAAGGAACATTGTGCTGCAGTTGCTAATGACTTGATGCAAACCACTACCAAAGAACCAGATCTCATCAAGAAGGTCATAACCAGAGATGAATTGTGGGTCTGTGGCTATGATCCAGAAACAAAGGTCCAGTTGTCCCCATGGAAGTCATCTGGTTCTCCACACCCAAAGAAGACATGGCAAAGTCACAGCAAGATCAAGACCATGTTAACTGTTTTTTGATTGAGAAGGTGTTGTCCTTCTCATGATGGACAACCCCCGAGGCCAGATAATTAGTAAACAGAACTATGCCAATGTTCTTCAGCAGTTGAGAGATGCAATATGACAAACACAGCTGCATCTATGGGCAGTGGCAATTGGCAGCTTCATCACAGCAAAGTGCCTGTTTATGCATCACATCTCATGTAGAGTTTTTTGTGAAACATCAAATCACCCAGTTGACTCAGCCTCCCCTACAGTGTAAATTTTGTGCCCTGTGACTGGCTTTCACCCAAACTAAAACTATCTTGGAAAGGGAATAGATTTCAGACCATTGATGAGATTTAGGAAAATGCAATAGGGCAACAGATGGCAATTCCAACAAAGGATTTTATAGAGTGTTTTGAACAGTGGAAGAGATGCTGAGAGAAATGTGTGAGGTCCAAGCTGCCTACTTAGAAGGGGACTGAGACATCAACGTCCTAAGTACAGTGTTTCTTGTATCTTGTATGTTCTTCAATAAATGTCTCTATTTTTTCATGTTACATGGCAGAGTACTTTCTGGACAGATCTTGTATTATATTCATCCCTTATTAGGTATGTGATCTGCAAGTGTATATATATATATATATATATATATATATATATATATATATATATATTCATTCTGTAGCCTTCCTTTTCACTGTTGATTGTATTTTGGCATTAAATGTTTTTTTAATTTGTATTATATTTTATTGTTTATGCTAGTAGAGTTGTTCCATTTTTTCTCCCTTTGCCTCCTTCCATCCAAAACCCCACACACACTCAGGCAATCCCCACACCATTGTCTATGTCCCTCAGTCATGCATATATATTCTTTGGCTACTGTTTTCCTATTCTGTACTTTACATCCCCATAACTATTCTGAAACTACAAATTTGTTCTTTTTAATCACTTCACCTTTCATACCCATACCCCCTAACCTCCAACCATCTGGCAACCATCAAAACATTGTCCATATCTGTGATTCTGTTTCTGTTCTGCTTGTTCATTTATTTTGTTTTTTTAGATTCACTTAGTGATAAATGTGTATTTATTGCCATTTTATTTTCATATTTTTAGTTTTATCCTTAAAGAGAACACTTTAACATTTCATATAATACTGGTTTGGTGGTGATGAACTCCTTTAGCTTTTTCTTGTCTTGGAAACTCTTTATCTGTCCTTTGATTCTAAATGTTAGTTTTGCTGGGTAGAGTAATCTTGGTTGTAGGTCCTTGCTTTTCATCACTTTGAATATTTTTTGTCAATCCCTTCTAGCCTGCAAAGTTTCTTTTGAGAAGTCAATTGACAGTCTTTTGGTAACTCACTTGTAAGTAACTATTTTTCTCTTGTTGCTTTCAAGATTCTCTCTTTGCATTTACCTTTGACATTTTAATTATGTGTCATGGTATGGGCCTTTTGGGGTTCATCTTATTTGGAACTTTCTGCACTTCCTGAACTTATATGTCTATTTCTTTTAACAGGTTAGGGAAGTTTTCTGTCATGATTTTTTTCAAATAGGTTTTCAATTTCTTTCCCCCTCTCCTCTTCTTGCACCCCTATGATGTGAATGTTGGAACGCTTGAAGTTGTCCTAGAAGCTCCTCATACTGTCTTCATTATTCTGGATTCTTTTTTCTTCTTGCTGTTCTGATTGGGTGTTTTTGCTTCCTTATATTCCAAGTTGCTGATTTGATTCTTAGCTTTCTTCACTCTACTGTTGATTTCCTGTAAACTGTTCTTCATTTCAGTTAGTGTATCCTTCATTTCTGACTGGTTCTTTTTTATGGTTTCCAGGTGCTTTTTTCAAGTTGTTGAAATTCTCTCTGAATTCATCTGCTCTTTCCCTAACTTTATTGAGCATCCTTGTAACCAGTGTTTTCAACTCTGCATCAAGTAGATTGCTTGTCTCCATTTTGTTTAGTTCTTTTTTTGAGTTTTGCTCTGTTCTTTTATTTGGCCCATGTTTCTTTGTCTCCTCATTTTGGCAGCCTCCCTGTCTTTGTTTCTATGTATTAGGTAGAACTGTTCTGACTCCCTGTCTTGTTGGTGTGGCCTAATGTAGTAGGTGTCCTGTAGGGTCCAGTGGCACAGCCTCCCTTATTACCCAAGCTGGGTACTCCAGGTACGCCCACTGTGTGGGCTGTGTACAGCCTTTTTTTGTAGTTGAGACTTGATTGCCGTTGGCAGGTAAATAGGAGGGATTTACCTAGGCCAATAAGCTACAAGGACTGGCTGTGACTACTGACCACCAACCTCCAACCACTGTGGAGGATCAGCTGTGCAGGGACCCACTCCATAGAGCAGGACTTATTTCAGCAGGGCTCTGGTGCCTGCTGAGTTTGCCTCTTGAATGTGTTGCATGTGAAAGTGGTTGGGTGATGATGCTCTGACATGGTCTGTAGCTGTCCAGTGGGCATACCATCTCTGGAACCTTCGAGGAGGTGCAGGCCATGGTCTCCTACTACCTGTGTTCTGCTTGGGGCCACCCAGCATAAGTTACAAAGTGATCTGCAGATGGCTGCTACTTGTGCTATATTGGAGGTGCCCCAGCAAGGTCAAGTGATGAACCAAGGTTAGCTGCTTCTAATGCCAGGCCTGGGACTACTTAACAAAAGGTACAAGGCTCACTGAGGCTAGATGCTGCTTGTTTGAGAAAATTTAGAAATATCTAAAGCATAAGCCAAGACAAGCCATTTGTATAGAAAAGCCACTGGAAACAGCCTGGGTGAGCCCCAAACTGGGTGGAGTGGAGCCTCAGGGAATCACCAGGTGAGGCAAACAGTGTGAGCCAGGTTGATGGAGACTCAGATATGGCCCCCAGCAGAGGGCTCTGTGGCTCTGTCAGGGGAGGGTTCAGAAAAGAAACAATGCCCTCTGCCAGCACTTCTGTCTGGGAGAAATGTGCACCCCAGCTCTCACTTTGATAGTAGACATTTCAGGTCCTCCCTGTATGTGTTATGCAAACCCCCTTACATTTCAGATGTGACCCTTGCTTCAGAGGCAAGGCTCAGTCTGGCAGCTTCCACTGGACCCCTTAGCGTTTACTGCTCTAGGAACCAGATTCGCATCCACAGGTGCCATCATAGCACTTGGCCTAGCAGGTTGCACTTCGACTCGGAGCGCTGTTACTCAAGGTCTTGTGCAGGAGCAGCACAGCTGGTCCAGGTGGTGGTGGTGGGGGGGTGGCACTTGCCTAACCATGCTGCAGAGGTCCTCGGCCCTCTGCCAGCCCCGGCCATCTGCTGCCCCACACTACAGCTCAGAGAAAATGGGTCCAAGTAAGTCCTTGTGTGGGCCCTTTAAAAGGAATTGCCTGAGACTCCAGCAGTTTTTGTCTTCCACAGTCTCAGTCCCCACTGGTTTTTACAGTCAGAAGTTATGGGGACCTATCTTCTTGGCACTGGAACCCTGGTCTAGGGGGCCTGGAGTAGGACTGGGACCCCTCGCTGAAATATCCCTCCTGATTTTTATCTACCACACATGGGTGTGGGAGCAGCACATTCTGCATCTCTGCCCCTCTTACTAGTCTTGGTGTGATTTCTTCTTTAATTCCGTAGTTGCGGGACTTCCATTCAACTCTATTTCTGGTGGTTCTGAAAGAAGGTTGTTCTATAGTTTAGTTGTGATTGTAATGTCGTTGTGTGAGAACGCTGTGGTTACCTACACCACCATCTTGACTAGATACCTTGTCACACAAAAGATTTTAAGTTCGATGTAGTTCCATTTGTCTATTTTTACTTTTGTTGCCTGTGTTTTTGGTGTCATGTCCAAGAAATCATTGCCAAACTCGCTTAATTTCGATGTTCTGTTTCTGATGAAGCAGACTCATTGCCTGAAATACTTTGGAAGTAAAATTAGGTGGTTTTGAGGAGATTTGGAGGAATTTGTTCTTTTGATTGATTAAAAACATAAAACAAAATGTTAATTTATGCTAATTTTATATCCAGCAAATATCCAAGACTTGTTATTTGATAACTGCATAATCTTCTAAACCACTTCATGTTAACTTATTTAGATAGTGGATGAATATGTTGCTAGAATGAGTGAATGAATCGGTGTCACCAGCCCCTAAAGAATACTTTATGAAATCATCTCAAGGGAGTGTCTTCTACTTTCTCACATAGGAGTCACGGGGTAAGATTATCAGTGCGCTCTAATTAGGGGCATTGGAGGGTTTACAGAGTACAAAAACTTAATTTTCAGGTATAAATGGCCAAGTCTTCTATTTTTAAGTGAGCACCTGAGCCTCAATAAGAAAAATAAGTAAAGTTAGTTAGTTTGGTGATAGAGAGAGAATTAGAGTAGGTTGTCGTGATTCCAAATTTAGTGCTTCTTCGTTATATAACCCCTCACCATAAAATTTTAGGGTATCTGACAAGTGTCACTACAAGTGTATATTCTTCCTCAAGAGCAATTTCCCTCGAGTTTGGTATGTCAGCATTCTGATTACTCCCCAAAATATACTGCTTACATATGCCACATTCAGTGAATATTATTCATCTTAATGTGTAACATCAGTAGCGGAAACTTTTAATTTATAGTATGCTCATACCTGATCTGATATATAAGAATTTAAGGATACTAGTGTAATTTTTTTTTTCAGAAGTCCATTGCCTTAGCTTCTTAGAAAAGGAATCCATAGAAAGGAAATTAATTGAAAATGCAGGAAAGGAATCAGATGCCTCTGGGAAAATAAAACGCTTCCTTAGTAAGCACTTTTCATGTATTTGTCTGTTAGTACCACATTATCACCCAAACGCACTCATCTAGAGACTGTTCATCATTATGAAGCAAGTTGAGCATATACTTCGTTAGTGATGGTAAAAATCCCTCCTCTGAGTAGACTCTCTTCGTACACTGGTGTAAATGCAAACATCGTACGTACAGTTCCTATACTATTCATAAGTTCATTTATAATGATTGAAGACAATGTAGCAAATAAAGCCATGACATATAATAAAAGTGAGCTTTTTCCTGTAGATTCCAGTCAAAGCAGAGTATCTCTGAGGAGCAGTTAATCCCTTGGGATTACTTACTTGAGGGGCAGGGCATTTTTCTTGAAGGGGAGGATCTGGTTTCTTTGTGATGCAACAATATGAGACAAGTATAATTATGACCTATGAGAGCAAAAGAGGGAAGGGATGAGGATTGGATGAAAGAATGATGGGACATGTGCAAGGTGGACGACCTTCTACCCACAGACGTGCTTCCGTTTATCTGTTTCATATATTAGGTTCTGCTTGAAAGCTTTCGTTTGGAGAAAGGATTCCACAGCTGACTTTTTAAAAAGTTTGAGAACCACTATTCTCTGTGCTAAGCATTTCACAAGACTGCTTGAATTCATAGGGTGACAGCAAAGTTACTCCTTACAAAATCGATCATATTAAGATAGTGCTGGCCCTGGCTGGTGTAGCTCAGTGGATTGAGCATGGGCCTGCGAACCAAAGGGTCGCTGGTTAGATTCCCAGTCAGGGCACATGTCTGAGTTGCGGGCCAGGTCCCAGCAGGGGACGCACGAGAAACAACCATACATTGATGTTTCTCTCCCTCTCTTCTTCCCTTCCCCTCTAAAGATAAATAAATAAAATCTTTAAAAAAAGATAGTGCTGATTGTTAGCATGGTCTTCCTTTCATCAAGCTGAAATCTGCCTCCTAGAAACTCTCATTCAGAGCTACCAGAAATTGATCTGCTGACTCTTGAACATGAGAGCTCTTCAAATATTCAAATTATCTGACACTCACTCCTAGATTTTCTCTTTTCCAAGCTAAACATCCTCAACTGGAATGGCTTCAAGTATCCCTTTCCTCGTGCAGTCTCATTGTTTACTTGGTGTCCTTTCCTATTACCATAGTGATTGCACATAAGATGGTGTTGCCCCAGCAACCTGTCAGCTTTACACAGGGTGAACTGGAGAGAAGCTAGAGCTAGGAATTTGTACATGAAATAGAGAAGTTTTCAACCTCAGGTATTGAAGATTTTCCTTTATTCATTCAACAAATACTTGTTAAATGCATAATACTGTGATAGGTGCAGGGAATACAGTTTTGAACAAAAGAGATCTGATGCTGTGATCATAGACCTTAGTAGAGTCTAGTGGGGAAGGCCAAAAACGTAAAACTGCAGCCTGATGAGTGCTACTTCAAAGAGGCACATGGTACTATGAGAGCAAATCATAGGGAGACACCAGCCAGGTTAGGAAGAAATTCCAGAAGAATTGATGTTTGATTGACGTGTGAAGGAAGAGAATGAGCTAACTGTGTGAAGAGTCTCTAGGCAAGAGAAAAAGCAATACAAAAGGACCTGAGGCAGGAGAGAGCCCAGCAAGTGAAAGGGGTGGAAAGAAGGCCAAGGGAGCTCTGGAGAGAGTAAGTCCAGGCATAGGTTAGGTTAGATAGGTTAGATAAACAAAGGGCTTTCTGATTAAGTCTAATTAAGGAAGATTTCATAGAAAAGGCAAGAAAGCAGCCAGACCAACTCAGGATCCTAAAGGACATTTTAAAACAATTTTATCTTTGTGTTTATCCTGAGAACAGTAAGTATCCATTAAGTGTTTTATTTAGAGAGAAGGTTGAGATGGTTTAATTTATATATTGCAGAAGGGTTATTCAGGCAGCCATCTAGAGAACAGCTGGATGAGGTAGATCAGATAGGAAGCTATTGCAGAAGCCCAAGAGAAATGATTATAGTGGGTGGTGGTTGCTGAGACACATTTGAGAGATACTTAGTAATATTGCGGTGTTTGGTGACTGATTGTATTTCGGAAATGGACCACTATTTACTGGAATAAATAATGTTTAAGAAGATCACGTTTTGAGGGAAGATCATGAAGTTCTGTCTTATGCAAGTTGAGTTTGAGGTACCTCTGAGTCATTCAAGAGAAAGTAACAAATAGAAAGTTAATATATAGATTTGGAGTTCAGATGAGAGATTTGGACTGGATTGTAAGTTTGTGTGTCATCTACATATTGGCCATAATTAAAGCCTAGGACATGGGTGAGATATGGTTGAGTTTTCTGAATCAGAGTGTCTCTGGGTTGGAATAAGGTTTATATGGACACTGTAGACTGGATACTATGGACACTTTTATACTTTTCCTTTGGATAATGTTTTTGTTTACTTTGCAGCTATGTACTCTTGTTTTTTGTAGGCTTGATATAAATGTTCTCTTTAAAATCTTTAAGGATAATGTGGTTTTTAACAATGTAATAAAATAACTATTATTAATTGAGCTTTTATTATGCATCAGACATGCTAAGTTTTTTAGGAGATTATATCATTGAATGCTCGTAACATCTCTGTAGGGAGGCGCCCTGGTAACTTGTCCTTTACAGCAACCGAGGTTACTTACCCAATGAGGCACAGCTCAGATGTAGTGGACTGAGGATTAAAAAAAAATGTCTGTCTTGAAAACCCTTGGTTATGTCTGCCCCATGTTTCTTGTTTCCGTATTTGCAGACTAGAACTGCCTGTGAAGCAAAAATAATCATGGCAATGATTTATTTCCTAAGCACTACTTTTGGACTCTTCAGAATTGTACCTTCAAACCCCATGAAAGCCCCTGAGTAGGAGTTACTAATCCACTCTTTTTATCTACCTAATGAAGCCTAAATTTGGCTACTGCTTCTAAACCTCATTTCAGTATCTACTCTCTTTCCCCTGCTGGTTGCAAATCCCAGTCTTAATTGTCTGCCCTCAAGCCCATCTTAGTTTATTTCCATATCACCATGTGCCCACTAATGGCTTCAGACCATCTTAACCTCTTTGGGCTGACCTCCTCCCCTCTCTTTTTCACATTTAACTCACACTCTGGGATCCTGTGCAAATACTTTATTTTTTTCACTATTCTTCGCATTGAATTCTCACTTGGGGCTCCTACTTGATTTGCTTTCCTGGACTTCTTTGGACCTAATTCTAATAGCTACTTATACCCTCACTCCACCCTTTCCCCAGTTGGGTAACTGACTTAGCCATTGTGAAACCTCCAGGTCCACCTTGGCTTACCAGCCACTTTTTACCTCTGATGAAATCATTTGGTCTGTGTTTAAAGGCAACTGCAACAAAAACGGAACTTTAAGGTAGGAGATTGTTTTAAAATGCCTTGTTCTTAGCAAAATTCTTACATAAACAGTTCTTGGGATGCTTATAGATATACTAGAAGTAAGGTTTACAAATAACTCAGCAAATATGTTCTAGAAGAAAAGAGAGAACCTAGAACAAGATTAAAATGACCATACTGTCTTTTAATTGGAAAAGTTGATTGTGGGACTTTGCGATACAGTTGTAGAAGTGTATTTCTTAAATTTAATAATCTTATGTGGCAAGGGGTTTTAGCACACTGAAATACGACAGTCACAGAAATGATTCCCCCATCTGTGGTTGAGGGTGACTGTTAGGGCATGTGGTATTGACAGGACCTGAAACATTTGGGGCAACCAGAAGTCATAGGAGGGCATTTGACATTTATACTGGGAAATGTATGGGACTGGAGTCAGGCGTTCTGGTCTCAAATTTTCCGTTGACATCGACTAGCCACATTGCCAAGCCAAGTGACAGTCTCCTCTCTGGCCCTTACCTTCCCCATCTTTGGGATAGGTATGCTTAGCATTGTGTAATTCCACAACTTTGGAACACATAAGCATTTTTAAGAGTGTGTCCTTAAGCTCTTTATTGTATTTAGTTTCTCTTATAAACTGAAGGCTTAGTTTTCTTTCCCAATGAGTATTTAATGAATGCATTGCTTAGCCTCAGATTCAGTTCAGCAGGAATTCACTTAGGCTCCTCGTGTATAAAATCTGCTTTGAGATATAGAAGACAAAAATATAAGTAAGACAAAGTTTTCACTTCCAGAGTCTCGGTATTTATCCTTGGAAACTGACAAATTACATAAAAACTCTAGAAGGTACATGCTATGTCCTACAGTAGATAAACAAAGGGCTTTCTGATTAAGTCTAATTAAGGAAGATTTCATAGAAAAGGCAAGAAAGTTGAAGAGGAGATAGCCTGAGCAAAAGTGAGAAATTGCAGAATATATTTCCTAAAATATATTTTTAAAGATATGAATAGGATTTCCTTTTTTTGTGAGAAAAAAGACGCCATAGTCAAATAATACTAAATGAGGTTGTTACTGTGCAATAATCGTTGCTTGCTATTGTTTCGACGTTGAACAAATTTGTGAAGCAGTAGGCTCAGTGAAACTGTATGTAGATATTCTATTGCTATGCTACTCAGCACTACTAGTCTAGAGTTCCTTGTGAATAGCTAAGAGGAACATGAAGTACTTAGCACCTATGAATTTTACATTGCACAATCACACAGCCCCCTTCCACAGGAACACCAGGTCCAAAGATATACTTTTGAGAAATTGCATAAGAAGATGATATATATTAGTGGAGCGGAATGGATATAGCAAGAAAGAACTTCTGATATTCATTGAACCAAAGTTAAAAAATAATGGTTTAATAAAGAGACTGGAGTATGTTTATAAACACACAGAAGCCATTTTCTGTGTCAGCCAGTAGGTGTCAGTGTATGCTAGGTATAGCTTGGTTACATTCAGCAAGGGAATTCATAAGAGAATTTATATTTATTTACAATTTTAAGGTTAATATGTTTTAAGCCACTTAAATAATGAAGTGTATTTTGCTAACACACACACACACGAACTCCTAAGAACCCTGTCTTCTTTACACACAGATAAGGTGGACGGTTTATTTGTTTGTTGGTTGGTTTGTTCATATATTCAACAAGTGATGGTGTGTTAGGTGATAGGTACACATTAGTGAATAAAAACTCCAAAACTCTTGCTGTTGTAGACCATACAATCTAGAAATGGGACTGATCTATATCTAGTATTATGTATTTTGAAGGATATCACCATTTGGCCTGGTGACTACATGAAAATACCCAAAATGCAAAGCTAGTTCTTAGTAAAGGCCTCAGAGACAGATTAACTGCACATCTCATTTCTTTTCCCTGGAGATGTGACCTATAAATGTTGGAGGAATTGGTTGATATCTTGGTATATTTACATAAACTCTGCATGTTTGCTCTGAAATCTATTGAAACAAAAGAAAATATAATTTAAAAAGTTTAACTCACAATTGTTTTTATACATGAAGGTCTTCATTTTTTTATCGACGTACTTGAGACTTTTGCAGGGGACACTAAGGAATGCTAATGTGACCTGTACATCTATCTACCACCTGTTGATTGTGCCTAGAGGCTCTATTATTCCCAGGCCGTGTGCTCCATAGGTTCCTAGATAATCTGAGCCTTGGTGAAAACCTCGAGGGAAAATTCCAAAAGTTGGGAATTCAGGAAATCCTCAGGGGAAGAAAGCATTTTCTCAACCAGTTCGGAAGGTAAATATTAATTGGTTAAGGATTGCTATATTTTTGTCCTTTTTTATTTTTTAATTTTCAAAATTATAAATCTTCCTTACCCACACATTTTTTTTTTACCTTCTTATGTAACATCTTCCTTAGCCAAAATTTTTGGGGGAGGAAGATTTACTTGTAAGCAGTAGGAGCATAGCTCAGGAATCAGTTTAAGTCACTTGTGAAAGTTAAATAACTAATGGTTCTCTCTAGATACTTCTAAAAGGGGCTGGCTACCAAATACACAGGACTAGTACGAAAAACCACCTGATCCCTGCCTAATGCAGTGTTTTAATGAGTCAGTGCCAGGTGTTTATTTATTAAGCATGGTGCTAGGAACAAGGAGGTAGTCCAGGAAAATTGAACACGATCCCACCTTCTTAGGATCGTTGGGTGTTTGAAGGTATGCCATCATTTTAAAGTATGTCAACACAATTTTTATTCCTCCGTTTAAAAGGTAATTCTTCTGTCCTTTGTCTGTGGTCTGGATTTAGTAAATAGAGCAAAGTGGACGTGACAGAGTATAAATTCTGAGAGTAGGTCATAAAAGGCACAGTGGATTCCTCCTTACCCTGTGTCAGATTGCTGGCTCTGGGAGGACCCAGCTGCCAGCACACAGTGGGACCCCAGCCCCGCCCTCCGGTGACTGTGGCCCCTCCTCTCATCTTGACTGCAGTCTCATAAGAAACTATGAACCCGTATTCCTACTGTCTATGGGTACTTTGCCATATAACAACAGAGTTCAGTAGTTGTGACAAGTGTCCCATATGCCTAAAATATTTACTATCTGTCCCTTTATTAAAGAGTTTGCTAACCTTTACCTTTTATACTGAGATGAGGTTGGCATTCTTGTGGCACAAAAGCAGGAGCTGAAATGAACCTTTCTAACTGATGAGTGAGTGTACAAGTCCTGTAGCAGATTGTCCTACAGGAAAGTGATACATTAACATTTACTCTCCAAGCCCCTTAGGAGTAATTGCTGTCCTGGCCTAAGAAAGATGTGGTTATCTGGGCAGCCTCCTGGGGAAATGAGATTTGTAGAGCAGAGGGGAGGAGTTAATGCTGCTGGATCAAAGGTGAACACCCCAGGGCGCTTGGACCACTGAGAGTGGTTCCTCAGCCCCAGGGGCGTAAGTAGGAGAGGACTGCTGTAGTTTATTTCTGTAAAGGAGTGCTTGCTTTCTCTGAATTTGCCTCGAAGACTTGACATTTTTCCTTTTTACCCGAAGAATTTTATAAGCTTGATCTATAAATGATGCATATGTTATTTTGAAATAAGATACTTGAGGGCTGGACTCTAGTTCATTTTCTTGCTAATTCCATTTTGTAGAGTGTTGTGAACTCTCATGTCACTAACAGCTACTGATTGATTCTTCCAGGTAAAGTGACAGTCACTGTAGTATTGGGCTTAGTTCTGGTACTTCAGGATTAATTTTTCCCTGCAGTTAATCTGAAAACAGCTGGTTTTGCTTTGTAGTTTTTTGTTTGTTTGTTTTTAAATCCTCACCTGAGGATGTATCTACTCATTCTAGAGGAGGTAGGGGGAAAGAGAGAAGAGAGAAACTTTGATGTGAGAGAGCAAAATTGATCAGCTGCCTTCCATGTGCACTCAACTGTGGACTGAACCTGCAACCTAGATATGTGCCCTGACTGGGAATCAAACTCACAAACTTTTGGTTTGTGGGAACTGAGCCACACCTGCCAGGGGCCATGTTGTAGCTTTCAGTTCAATGTGCTAAATGTTTATTTTTAATACCCAAGACATTTCTCCAGCTCTAATAATACCTAGTTTATAAAAAGTCTAGAAAGGAAATGGCATGTAGTTGATCATGTCAGTGTCCTGTAGAGTCTTTCCTCTAATTCCTGCTGAGTGTGACTGCCCAGGTGCTCTGCCTCAAAGCCTGGGATCCCATACACTTTCACCTCATGTGAACACGAGTGAGTGTCCTCAGCAGGGAATGCAATCACCTTATTCATGCATCTCTGTTTAAAGCTAATTGTTTAAATAAGAGTTCTGTCTATATTGCTGGTTATGTCAGTGAAAAATATATGTTTTGTCACATCTTATACTTTAGTAAGTGGCCAGTCTCACAGTACTTTAGCTAATTTTCTAAGAGTTCTGACCAAGTTTATAATCTAATTTATTATCTTTTGTTATTAACCATTTTGAATGAATAGAGAAATTAGAGAATAATGTAATAAACATCCATTTTTTACTTTCCAGTTTTTTATAAATCTTACCATATTGCCATATTCATTATAGATGGATAGATAATTTTAAAAAATAAGACATTAATAGAGTTGATGCCTCCTTTGAATTTATCTTCTTTATCCTTTCCCAGGAGAAATGTGATATGTGAAATTTGATGTTTATGATTGCCTTGCACACTTTTATAAATAAAAAGTTTACATATTGTTCACTACCATGTGTACTTTTACTAAATATAATACTATATTTTTATTAAATATAAAAATTAAGATTATATACTATTTTCATGTTTTTAAATGCCATGTAAATGGCATTGTATTATATGCATTATGTTCCAAATTGCTTTGCTCCATTTAAGATTATGTTTTAAGGCTTTTCCATGGTTATACTTGTAGTTTATTTATTCATTTTAATTGCTGTAAAATATTCCTTGTCAGAATATACTATGACTTACTTATTATCCTTTCAATGGCAATTTAAGTTGTTTTAATGGTTTTCCATTATAGATAATTGGGCAGTGAGCATTTCTGTTTATTTCTCTTTGTTATATATATATGAGCTTTTCTCTTTTTTTCATTTAGAAGTGTAATGATTGGGTCTTAGAGTACATCTTCAATATTATTAGGTAATTCCAAATAGCTGTCCAAAGTAGCTATACAAATTTATGCTTATACCATCATCATAAGCAAATTCATTGCTTCACATCATGGTCAACATTTTTTTTGCCAATTTATTATTTTGTTATTATAAACAATATTTTCCTAATTACTAGTGTCATTGGACATTGGCTTTAATTGTTAACTTTTTAACATTGTGTTGCGATATTAGCCAATGCAATTAGATAAGAAAAAAGCTATTGCAGGCATAAGAACTAGAAAGAAAGAAAGAAAGAAAACTATTTGTGGATGACACGATTATATATTAGCAAAACCCAGAAGCATCCATGAAAACACTATTACAAACAATAAGATAACTTATTGAATTAGCAAAGTTATTTACAATTCTGTTTTTTAAAAATTTACAATTAAAAATCACTTAGAATTTGTTATGGAAGGGATTAGCCCATTTCCAATAGCAAAAGGAAGGGGAGAGTAAGGGGATGAGAAAGGAGAGTAGGAGGAGGAGGAGAAAATATATCAATTTAAATGTTCAAATTATATGGGAAAATTATAAAACAGATCTTTAAAAAGACTGCAAAGATGCCTTAAACAAATGGAAATATATATCATATTCTTAGATAAGAATGCTAAATATTATAAAAATATCACATAGTCCTAAATTAATATATAAACCCAATTTAAAAATTCAGTAAAAACACTATCAGATTTTGTTTTGTTTTCAACTAGACAAGTTGATTATATAATCCATTTAAAAACAAACAAAAATAGAAAATCCCAAAAAATAAAAGAAGTCAAGGGAGAGTCTAACCCTTCCAGATATTAAACTATATTGAGCTGCTATAGTTAAAATAGTATGGTACTGACCCATGAATAGAAAGACCATTGGAACTCAATAGAAATAAACTTGGTCTCCTATTAAAGTAGAATACGTAATAAAAATGGCTTATTAAATCAATGAGGAAATATAGATATGTAATAGTGTTGGGATAATAGGATATATGCAAGGAAAAATATAACATTTTTAATTTTCACATCATGCTCTAGGATACATTCCAGATGGTTTACAGGTTATATGAAAGGAAACCATATAAGTACAAAAACAAAATATGGCTAGTTTCTTCCACCAGTTTTGAATATGGATGGAAAAATATTTTATGACTCTAAATCTAGAAGCAATAAGGAGATTGATGAATTTGATTATGTAAAAATGAAAATCAAAAATTAAATTAATAAAAACAAAGCAAAAAATAATAACTATGAAAACTCTTTATAAATTAAACCACAGACAAAGCTTATAGCCCTTATGTATGAAAATCTACAAACAGAGGAGAAGAAGGCTAACAATGCTGTAGAAAAATGAATTAAAGATATTCACAGATATTTCATAGGAAAAGAAATACAAAGAACTCTTAAACATTTAAAAAAGATATTTAATCTCACTCCTAATAAGAAATGCAAAATAAAATTCTTCCTGAGTTTTTATTAAATTGGCAAAAGTTTTACCATATAGTCTTACAGGCGAAACTGTGGAAAAATGGGAAATCTCATACATTGATGAACATGCAAAATCATACAATCTTTATGAAGATGAATGTGGTAAGATTACAAGTGCATTTACTTTTTGATGGAGGGAGTGCATTTTACTTATTCTAGTGACACCTTGTCAGACATTAAAGGACATGTGCACAGAACTTCAATTTAGTACTATTTGTACTGTTAGCAAGCTAAATGAATGCATGAAACAAAGAAACTCAAGTGTCAATAAGGGGGTAGGTGAATAAATTGTCATGCATCCTTGCAATTGAGAACCACACAACTCTAAAAAGTAGTAACAAATATGACTAAGATGAAGTGAAGAAAAGTGAAGAAAAAGTGAGGAAAATTTTTGCTGAAGAAAGTGTAGTACTTTATGGTACATAAAAGTGTGTATGGTATACTACCATTTATTGACAAATGATTAGATTGTGAGTATATATTTGCCTATATATGTTTTTTAAAAGTAATAAACCATAATATTTAAATTGCATATAAAAGGAGAACTAGAAGAGGGTGAACAGATCAAGAATTAGAAGTGAGAACCTCAGTGCACATATGGTTGGTAGCATAAATGTGCAAAGAAGAAGTGAGTGCTCCAAGAGACTATAAAACAGTGATTAGACTTTACCTCTTTCTTAGGATATATCCTAATGACAAAAGAAACTACAGAAACATTTTAAAACCTTTTCAATAATCATAGTATTGGTGATAGTGTGGTACTGATATACTGAGACTATTGCATGTGCATTTTAGGGTAGGTCAAATGTGCAGTTAAGTAGGTGTCATGAGAACTGGGATTTTTTGGCATGGGAAAAAGAAGATATGGATGCAAGATTGATGAGGTAAAATAACTCTGTAATCTTGATTTGAAATAGAATATTAAAATAAATATATGATTTATTTTAATCTTTAAAAAATAATACTTTTTAGCTTTGCTCACTGAAGAGGGTTAGAAACAATGACTAACTCAGTGGCAATGCATCACTAGAAGCTGGATTGTTTGGTCTCTAAGTACCATTTCCCAGTAAAAACAACCAGGACTCCCCCCAGAAGTGTGTAAGACTTCTTGTAAGAAGAACTTGTAATATCTTGTTCTAATGGAAAACGCCTTACCAGGTATTATCTGGGTCATGTCAAATGACTCAGGAGACAACTTGAACAGGCTCTGCTCACTAAAGATGGGTCAATTTAAGTCTTAAAAAAGGGTAGTAACTTAATAGTAAGGATAACACAACAAAACTAGATCCACAGTTCACAATGATACTAAAAAAATGTATTGGTCATCGCCTTTGATAAATGCTAGTGAACCATCTCATTGCTTTGAAAACTGGAAGATGAAGGGAGAAATCTAATGTTTATTCTGCCTTTCCTTTCTGAATTGTACCTCAAAGTAACCAAATAAATGATGAGGAGAAGTTTCTTCTGTAGGATTGTAGCTGATAAATGAAAAAGAAGTCACAGAATCAGGATATCACCACTTCCTGACCTATCATGGAATAATGGAACTGGGTAATGATCATCTGTGGATGCTAATAGCATCAGACAGAGAAAGAGAGATTAATTGCTTGATTATATTCCTCCCAGTAGAGGTATGTAACCCTCCCTATGAAGTAATCCACACTGGAAAACTATAAGACAAACAACCTGAATTCTTCAGCAAAAAATTAGCAAGAGAAGAAAGTAAAAGGTAAAAGAAAACTAATAGATTAAAAGAAACATGACTTACCAACCAATTTTGATGTATGGACCTTATGGGGATCACATTATAAATAAACTAACAGAAAAAAATCTTAAAATAGGTCAGAACATATGCTCATTTGATGAGATTGAAGAGTTATTGTTAATTCTTTAGGTATGATAATATGGATATAGTATCTTAAAATGAGTCCCTATGTATTAGAGTACATACTGAAGTATTTACAGATGAGATGATAGTATTTGTGGAATTTGCTTTAAAAAATCCAGGGATTGAGGGGATTTGTTTGGGAATATAGATGAAGCAAGAATAGCCATGAATTGATAATATTGAAGCTGAGTAATGGGGTTATGTGGGTGTTCATTACACTATTCTCTCTACTTTTGTATATCTTTTACATTTTTTGACAAAACTTTTTTTATTTAGACCAAATGATTTTTATTTAGAAACAGGCCATTTATTATAGGTTACTGCTTATTTGTTCATCAGTTCATCCTTCTAAGAAATAATCATCAAATGAAGTCTTAATTTGGTGTTCTTACAGTAGCATTCGGTAAGATGTACTTGAATTGAAAATCAACTCTCCACTCTTCAACTAAGTCAGAATATACAGTACTACTTAATTCTCCTTGAAAAATGAGAATAAAGTAACTATTTAAAAAATATTCTATTATGCCTTAGAAAACCATTTATGGGCCTTATCAAGGGGGGGGATGACTTGGCTTGTAAATGGACACTTTTCCAAAAGTTTCTTTCTAATACAGTTTCTTAGAACTAAAGGCTGTTTTTCATAGAATTATTAATGTCAATAGGTTTCCAGGCCAGTCCACAAAAGTCTGTTAATCCATAACATAATATTTGTGGTCTACAAATCTGACAGAATACTAAAGGTTTCAGTATAGGCAAACATGAAATAGTCTTTCTAGAAAAATGCTTTCTTTTTTTTCTGTTTCATAAATTACTTTGTTGTTGTTTGATTACAGTTGTCTGCATTTTCTCCTCACCACTCTCCCCGACCCCATCCAAACCCACTTCCCTCCTTGCTTCC
>PVKM010023120.1:0-21571 GCA_004027735.1 Carollia perspicillata | reverse complement strand
TGAGGTATAGCTCTAATGTTATTTTTTTCTAGATGGCTACCCAATGACATTTATTGAATAGTCTATCTTTCTTCACTGATTTGAGATGCTGCCTTGCTACCTTTTGTTATTTTAATAATTATGGAGTGCACACTATGAATCAAATATTGTGTTAGGACTATGGTACATTTTAAAATTGTTATACAGTTCTTGCAGCCAGAAATTGTTATCTAGTTATAACAACAAAACTAACACTCATGAAAAAAAAAAAAAACAATGAACTGTATCAGAGAAGGTTTTATGGAGATATGGGCATCAGTTCTTCCTTGATATTTTTAAATGGAATTAGAGAATAAAAGCAGAAATAGGGCAACAAAGGAAAAGGGGGATACCTGCTCATATTCACTAACCCAAACTGATAACCCTAGACCACAGGGAGGCTGAATGTTGATTGGCATTGTAGAAGAATTTCTATATGGCAAATGCTTTATTTTATAAAAACACATCTTATGATATCCAAAGTAAAAATTACCTTTATAAGATACTGTTAATTTCTTCAGTGTTTTTTTTTCCCATTTAAATGTAGCAGTAAAGTTATTTGTAGAAAATGACTTCAACCTCAATAGCCACTGTTAGAGCAGTCAACTTGGTAGTTGGTTTGGATTTATTTGGCTGTAACTGAATTGCTTTCTCTTTGATTTTCTTGCCTGTTTAATAGTGAATCTTTTTGTATGAAATAGTCATACTGGACTGATGATTTTCTCACTTTTATTCTTCTCCTTTTTGTGTTTCTTATTGGATAATTTCTTTTGATATATCTTCAATATCTCTATGTTTTCTTTTTCAATGTTTAACCTGTTATTAATCTCATTCAATGTGAAGACAGTTTCATAATTTTAGAAAGCAGTATCTGTTAAGGAATATATGATATGTTGAACAGGAAAATAAAATGTTCTAGTAGGAGTTTGTTAAAAATGCCCGCCCCCCCACCCCGAAAACATACCCGACATTTTCTCTCTCTTTTCAAGATGTTCTGGCCACAATGTCTCCTTTTCTGTGTCTCCCATTATGTATGCCAAGCTCATGTTTACCCAGAAGCTCTTGCACTTGCTGTTTCATTCCTGTCTTCTTCGAAAGCTTTCTCCAGATATTTGCATGGCTGCCACATTTTTCATCTTTGAAATCTTGGTGCAAATGTCTTCAGAAAGAGGTCTTCCTTGGCCACTTCTAACTAAAATATTGATCCCCCCCTTTACTTCCCAGGTATCTTATCTTAGATTGTCATTATCTTCATTGTCCACATAAGTAACTGAAATAATTTCATTTATTTATGTATTTATCATTTCTTTCCTAACAACAATACATAAAATAAGCTCCTCAAGACAGGCTTTTTGTTTTTGTTTTACCAATTAAACAGTCTTATAGAAGCCTATTAAATGTTTTTGACCGATTTTGACTAATTATAATACTGTTTTTTCAACATGTGTTCCAATTTGTTTTCCTTTTCATTTACTTTGGCATATGATTACTTTTTCTTTTATTTATAAAGTTGGTTATTTTTTGAGGGGTGTTTCTAACTGAAAATTTTGTTGCTTTATGTCCAAGAAACCTAGGTGTTCAATCACACAAATAAACTCCCAATTATTAGAGATTTCTTCCAAATTATATAAAAAATTGTATTTCTCTTCATTTTTAAATTAATGATGGACTCCTGTGCTAATTTATATTGTTTTGAATTTTTGGTGAAGCTTTTATTGTTTTTTTTTTCTGTATATTTTGTCTTGTCAATTAGATCTACCTCATTAGGCTACCTGAGGCAGGGGGCGTACTCAGCCCATTGGGCACTTACAGTGTTGACTGACTGAGTAGTGTTGAGCCGCTCAGTAAACTCTGCTTAGTTGTTTTCACTGCAACTTAAGTCCAGACACAAAGAGAAGAAAGCCATCAATACAAATTATTAATAATTATCATAATATTCTGTAACAAACTTGGTGGAAGGAGCATATTGATATGATTTCTAAAATATGGCTTATATGTTGTATTTTAAAATCTTTCTAAATCAGCTCTCACATTATTTGAAAGCTATTTTTCCTGTTTTCATGGTTATGCTGTTACGGTACTCATAGTTGGTTGACTTGTATAGTTCAAAGCCTTCCAGGCTACTTATGAAAGAGAATTTTGATGTGAGGAGACATTAGAATTACAATTTTATTAGGAAATTTTTTAGCTGCTGTTTTTACAAAAAGCACACATGTAAGTGTTTTAACATTCTAGCTGGGTTAAGATTTTAGTGGAGTTAAACACATTAATAGGTAAACAATACTTTTTCAGGAAAATCTGGTAGAAAATTGCTCTTTTACTATAATTGAAAGATGTTATTACATTACAGCATTTGTGATACACTGAATTTATTTGCAGCATTTATAACATCTCTCATATATTTTATGGAAGTAAGAGTTTTAGTATGTGTTTATCATATTAAAAATTGCCTCTAAGATTGTTCATTCTGTTTTCTAAACTTTATCACTGATTATAGATACAAGGCACTGCTACCATTTATTTTAAAGACTGTTTATTAACTTGTCTTTAGGCTAGCTCAGATTGCATATTGCTAAGAAATTAAGTGCTTTGGACAATCAGTAATTTGCATAATTATTGTTTTGGAGAAAATTCTGTAGGGAATAGTCTACTTCTATGAATATTTATAAAGTATCTGATTTATAAGCATAGAAACAATGAGTATAAGGTATTGTTATCTAGCTGTCTGAGGGTTAATAAAATATACAGAGAAAATAAATGTAATATCTTTGATATGGCTTGAATGATTACCTCACTAGTCATGTAATAAAAAAAGAGAGAGTGAGGGGGAAATTTCCAGTTTTTAGATTTTTTCTGTCATTTTTAGAACACAGTCCCTATACTGAATAATACAGTACTTTATACCTGAATATGTATATCCATGTATAATGATGTATATGTAACAGGTATATATGATGGACATTATATCATGACTGATGAGGATTAATCTTGATTAAGGTTTAGCAAATTTACTACCTGTGGGTTGAATCTGGCCCTCTGCTTATTTTTGTGAGTAAGGTTTTTATCAGAACACAGCGATGCTCATTTATTTGTGTTATTATCTGGGGCTCCTGCCATGCTGTAACAGCAGAGGTGAACATGGCCTGCAGAGTCAGGTCTGTTTTGAAAAAGTTGGTGACCCCTGATCTAGGTATTAATCACATAGAATCAGCTGACCCTCACACTCCAGAAACACTACATTTCTGTGTTTTTAAGTATTTTATTCTCTATATGCTTTTCTTTCTAATATGTAACTACTAAAGAGAGTCTACAGGTATCAACTTAAACAAAATCTAAGAAATCTCTTTCATCCTTATGTTCCACCTACATTTATAATGATAAACATTCAAAGTAGAGGTATATAAAACACATTAATACAAAAAACCAAAGATTTTGTCTTAATATGATCTAAGTTATGCCAGTGCTTTTTGACTACTTGGGGCCTACCTAATTAATTCTAGGAAACTGGAAACAAAATTTGCATATTCTTGATTGTATGTACATTCAAAAAGAGCAGTTTTCGGTATTCTTCTCCTTCATTTTACTCTTGAATCCAATGAATAAAACCAGTATATTATATTTTTATAACATAAAACTAGTTACAATATAACTATAAAAGTATTTTATATCTCTATTTAAAGATTTCCAATTTCCATAAAAGTGAAATATTGAATCAAATGACCTTCAATTTTTTAATTTTAAAATTTTATTTTTTTAACTAGTGTAAGTATTTATCAAACAAAAACAAATATGCTATCTTTAAAGAATAATTTAGTTCATTGTTAGTAAAAATAGCTCTTTTTCATAAGCTCATTCAATGTAGAGATAAATCATGAGAAGGTAACTGCAAAAGAAGAGTGAAATAAGTAGAGAGATATATACTATGTCCACAGGTTGGAACTCAGTGATGCTAAGATATGAATTCTTTATAAATTCCAGAGATTCAGTAACAGCCCCCAAAATTCCCAATAGGTATTTTTGTAGATATTAGCAAATTGATTTTAAAATTCTTATGTGAATGCAAAGAACTTAGAATACCTTACCACCTCAGAAAGGAACAGTGTTAAAGAACTTACATAACCACTTGATTTTTGAGACTTAACTTTAAAGCTAAAGTAACAAAATCAGGTGGGTTATGGCATAAGGTTCTGCAGGTGGATCAGTTGAATGGAATTGAATACATACATGGTCAATAGATTTTGGACAAAAGCACCAAAGTAATTCAGTGAAGGAAATGAAAACAACAAATGGTTCTGTTATTAGTGGAAGTGGGTTCTTGTGATGTCTAAAGGAAAAGAATTTCCTGTTACCCACACAGGAGTAGGTGGCTTTGTGGTATGGTTTATTGATGAAAATTGTCCATCCCTATATGGACAATTATGGGGATTCCCTTCCTGACTTCCCAGTGTCCCATTTCTATCTGTTTCATCATGGGGAAAAAAAAAACAATCTTGTCTTCAGTAGGGCCAGGGTGAAGGCCACTGCCCAGAGTTTCTGCTCCATGTTAAAGTCCAGTTCACTCCAGCATCTGGCTAGTTTAGCATGTGTTTCCAGCTGCAGTCCATTCCAGGCTCCCTCCTGCAACGTGCCTATGGAATTGTACGACCATGGGCCATGTGACTGCTAGGGCCACATGGTCATAGAGAGAATAGGTGAGTACACTGTGCAGGTTCAGGTCACAAGCAAGAAAGAGAAAGCTTCTTTGTTCCCCTGGGGTTATAAACAGGAGCTTGGGTTTGGGATAGACTAGGTGCTTTCTCAAAAGGACCGATCAACTGCCCAAACTTCCATGTGTTTTGATAGCTCCACCTCCTAGTTAGACTGACAGGTCTCTATGGTCCATCCCTCCCCTTGCGCCCCTCAACAATCATTATGGTAGTGGAGGGAGAAGTGTTAATCCACTTGGCAGAGCACAGTGTTGTGGTGCCCTGGAGTGTGAAAAGCTGTAGCTCTCTGGTGAAGCAAACAGGCTTATGCTCCCCATTTTATTAAGCTCATTGTGTAGTTCCCTTTGCTCCCCTTTTCTAGCTAAGTACCCATGGTAACAGTTTTGGAACAACTAGAAAATGAACCTCTACTCCTATCTTAAACTTTAAAAAAACTAATTCAAGATGTATAATGGATGTAAATTTCAGAGCTAAAAAATTAAGCTTCTAGAAGTATAACAAAGGAGGATATTACCATGGCTATGGGTATTTGAATATTTCTTAGCACACAGACACACAACCACAAAAGAAAAAAACAGATGAATAGAATTGCATAATAATTAAAATTCTTCTCTCATCAGAAAGTATTAAGAAAATAGAATGCAAACAACAGACTTGGAGAAAGTATTTGTAACATTTATATTTGCCAAGGTATTTTTTCCAGAATATATAAAGAATCCCTACAAGTCAATAATAAAGACAAATAATTCAGTAAAAAATGAACAGAATAGAACAAATACTTCAACATAAAGAAGAGAAATGGATGTCTCATAAACATATGAAAAGGTGTTGAACATCATTATAGAAATGCAAGTTAAAACCACAATGGACTAAGAAGAAGAAGAAGAAAAAACAGAGGAAAATAGTTAAAAATTAAATGGTGATAAATAGGTATCTATCAATAATCACTTTAAATGTAGATGGCTTAAGTGCTCCAATCAAAAGACATTGTGTAGCTGAATGGATTAGAATACAAGATCCATATATATGCTGTCTCCAAGAGACCCGCTTCAGAATAAAAGATACACATAGACTAAAAGTAAAGGGATGGAGAAAGATATTTCATGCAAATGGAATGGGAAAGAAAGCTAGGGTGGCAGTACTTATATCTGACAAAACAAACTTTAAAACCAAGGCTATAGTTAGAGACACAGGAGGGTACTACGCATGATAAAGGGAACAATCCAACAAGAGGATAGAACCCTTGTAAATATTTATGCACCCAACATAGGAGCACCTAACTAAGTAAAGCAAATCTTGATGGACTTAAAGAGAGAGGCCAACAGAAATACAGTCACAGTTGGGGATTTTAACACCCCATTGACTTCAATGGATAGATCTTCCAGACAGAAGATAAACAAGGAGTCAGTGGCCTTATATGACACACTAGATCAAATGGATTTAACTGATATCTTCAGAGCATTTCACCCCAAAGCAGCAGAATATAATTTTTTTTCAAGTGCACTTGGAATACTTTCTTGGATAGACCACATGTTAGGACACAATTAAATACCATTCCATAACCAGATAAATTACCAAAATTAAAAAGATTGATTAGAGCAAAAATTGGTTAGAATGTGGGAAATTGGAGCTCTCATATTGTTGGCAAGTGTATTAAATGGTATAACCATTTATAGTTAGGAAATTATAGTTGGAAACAGTTTGGCCATTTCTTGTAAAATTAAATATAGATTCAACTTGTAATTCAAAAATTTTATTTCTAGGTATTCACCAATGAGAAATAAAAAAACATGTTAACATTTGCTTTATTCACAATAAACAAAAACCAAAAACAATTCAACTATTTATTAATAGAACAATAAATAAATAAATTGTGGTATAGTCATACAATATGTTACTACGCAGCAATATAAAGGAACAAGTTTTTGAAACAACAATGAGAATAAATCTCAAAATTTGGTTGGTTAAAAGAAAACAGACACAAAATACTACAAATAACAATATATTTAAATTTATATGAAGTTATAACATGCAAAACTAAAAAAAATGAAACAATCTTAGTTTCTGTTAACTTGTAAACAGATAAACAAAATGTGGTATACCCATATAATGGGACATGGAATATTATTTAGAAACAAAGATTGAGCATTTCATATGCAGTGTAACAGTTAAAGCATTATGCTAAGTGAAAGAAGCTAGATGTAATAGACTACAGATTGTACGATCCAAGAGGAGATCTGTGATTCTAGAAAGCATATCATTGGTTGTGTGGCACTGGGAAGCAGGAGTACAAGTGCTTACGAGAGATCTTTTGAGTTATGGAAATGCAGAATTGGGTCATGGTAATGGTTGCCTAACTCTGTAAATGTACTAAAAATCACTGAATTGTACACTTAATGGGTGAACTTTATTTTATATATTTTAATGAAGTTGTTCCAAAGGGTGGGGAAATAACAGATGAAGCAAATGTATGGTGATAAACAGTGGTTGTCTCTCAAGTGAGGGATGGAGATTGACAGGAAGGGAGAAGAAAGGAACTTTTGGGGGTGATGGAAATATTCTAATGGCTTTAACATAGTTGGTTATAATTGTCGAAATTCATGGAACTTTGTGGTTATGATTTGTATATTTTTATAGTATGCAAATTATACATCTAGTTGAAAGGAAAAGTCACTACAGGTCTGGGATTTATTGAATCAGAAGAAAGTAGCAGTGAGAATTACACACGTTAAACTTTGCCTATTTGGAGGGATAGAGGAAGTAGCCAGAGAGGAAGATGCTGATTGTGTTTACTTTATCTTATGTGAAGTACCTCTTGGGGCAGAATACATGGAAGAGGTTGAGGAGAGAGAAGTGGTGATAAGGTAGAATTTGCTCCTTTAGATACTATAAATGGTTAGCAGAAAGAAAGAAAAGTAAATGTCTCCTATTTTTAAGAGAACACATTTCTGCTCTTGAGGCCATTGTTACTTTTATTTTTAAATGCCCAGAACTTGGAAGAGATTTGTTAAGCCCATACAGCTCTCCTTAGTTTACACCTGGAAATATTGTGGATAAGATTAAGATAAAAGTTTTCCTGGGTGTAGAAGGAACGCTTAGGTTTAATTAAGCAGTTTAGATAAAAAGGCTCATGATTTGCACTTAGATATTTTTATTATTCTTTTTAACCTCTTTCTTTATTCTACATTGAATGCCCTATAGGCAGAGCCTGAGGCAGGGATTCTTGTTCAAGTGATTGATTGAGGGAAGTCTCTCAGGAGGAGGAGAGTGAGGGTTGATGGGTAAAGGATGGGATGAAGCTACTCAGGAAAGCTTCTCACCAGAAACTGGCTTCACTCTGATTCCATTTGGAAATCTGGGGTAAGTCAGAGCTGTTCCTATCTTGAGGCAACTGGGTGAACTTCTTTGCTCATATACCAGCTAGTCGTTGGCTGAGATTTCAAGTGTGGTCATGTGGGAAGGCATAACCTCCCCCAAGAGTCAGTTCCCTCTGGTGATTCTGCAGGTTATGGGGCAGCTGTGAGCTGTTACCAAGCTACACTTACAGCAGCCGGCGAGTAGGAGCACCAGCCTGAAAAGGGGCAGGTCCAGAGCTTCCACTACAACATAAAATAAATAACCCTAGAAAGTTTTTTATGGAGTGAGCTTAAATGCATATTCAAAGAAATGTTTCAAAACTCCTTTTCCCTTATGTTTGGAAAAAACTATTTTCTGAGTAAAACTAACATATTGTCTTTGTTTATCTGTCCATGGACATTTAGGTGGTTTCTGCGTCTTTCCTATTATGCATAAAATGAATCAAAACCACCTACTAATCAAAAAGTCTGCATCGTATCACAGAGTTTAACTTGCTTGAAACAAATCTTTTCTGGATCCCAAAGGAATTGTAATGTGTGCTAACACTAGATTTCTGTACACTTTACATAATGTAGGGTCATGTATATATGTAGTTATTATTTTATAGCCTCCATTGACTCCAGAACTGAATTGCCACTCCTTTTCAGATTCTTTCTATGTATTGTGCTCTATACACTTTGCTTCTACTAATGGGTTAGAGTTTAAGAGATGTATAGCTCTAGTAGTTTGATGTCTTGGAATAAATTTTGTTCCTAATTACCTACCCACTGTAGAATTATTACCATATTTGAACATGTCCAGGGGAGAAAAAATTGCTTGTGAACCTGGACGCACAAATATTCCTATAGCCTTTTATTATTACATAATTTGCCAAGATGCATAATCATAGAAGACATTTTCAGACAAATATTCTGTATACATACTTACTAGTGAAAGCTTGATCTAAATTTTGTTCAAACTGGTTGGACCATGTGTCATCATCAGAGCCACATTTTAACTTCTAGTGGGCCAAGTGACTCCATTCGCCTAGGCCTATTGCTGCTCTGATTTGTTGGGTCTCATCAATTTTGGAAAAAAGAAGTTTGCAAATGGAATCCAAGAGAATACTGTTCTTCTGCTTGGAGATAGAATTGACTTAAATCATCTCTTCCATGTTTTCTGCCTTCTGGAGTCCATCCAGATCTATTATAACCTATACATTTCACCGGACTGAGAGATGTAAAAGCAATGAGTGGATGGAGGTAATTGGGTCTGGCAACGAGACAATAAAGCTGGTTTTCAATATTAACATTCTCTTAAAATTCCACTAAGTAGCTGAAATTACAGGCCTGGAATCTGGGAGAGAAGTTAGGACTGGACAAAGATTTGGAAGTCATCTGTATAAAGTATTTAAAGTATTTAAAGCTGTGAGAGTAAATGGAAGGCTGTGTAGATTATAAATAGTATATACCTGGGGTCAGAATGCCTGGGTTTAGTTCTAGCTCTATCACATTTTAGCTGAAGGACCTTGAGCAAATTACCTAACATCTGTGATCCTTAGTTCCCTCATTTCATAGATAGGGTTTGCCTTAGGTTATCTTTAAATTCCCTCTTAACTCCAAAATTCTATCCTTAGAAATTCTTAAAGGTGAAAGTATAGCAATAAAATATAGAGAACCTGTAAGTATTCAGTGAAATTGAGACAGCAGATTTCAAAGCTGAGAGCAATTTAAGAATGTGCATATCTGAATGAGATTATTTGTTTCTTGATTAACACATGAACTTTTTTTTCCCCCTGATGGGCATTAGGACCCAATTTCTATTAAAATTTCCTCTTCACGCGGTGAAATGAGGTACTCTGAGGAGATTACAGTAACTGAGACTAATAATGGTCTAAGCATCAAAAATTAGAATAAAATGAGTGAATTTTAGGGATGATGTTTCTATGACAAAATAGCAACTGATTACAACCTGAGTTGTGGTATGAGAGAAAGCAAAGTCAGTTGGTTCTAAGATTGCATACCCATGAGAACTATAGTTGAAGATGTGGTACAAGAGAAAATGGAGTTGCCATCAATGGGCACCTTCACGAGGAGGTCAAAACACTTTACGGATGTCAAAAATAATCCCTATTATATCTTCACTAGACAGTGAAGAGAACAGGTATTACTTTCAGTTGGGAATTAAGGACTGGTGTTTTGGGGGTAGGTGCATGGGTGCCATGGCCAAAAACATGTGCTCTGTCCTTGCGGGGCCCGCATTTATCACCCCACTGCACTACCCACCTGTCGTGTGTCCCTGAACAAGTTGCTTTTACATGGGCTTCAGTATTTTTTCCCACAAAATGGGAATAATAACAATTATTAGCCATCGTTAGGATTAAATAACATGTGTAAAGTTCTTCTCATGGTGTTTGCCACATAGTAAATGTAATCAGTATAAATGACTACCACCACCATTACCTTTCCTTCTACTCCTTCAGTGACAATCAGCACCATACAGTGAGCATTTGGTACACGTCCAATGGGACTTACGTTTCTTCTTTAATTTAGTTTTACGATTCCCATCCTGTACACGTGGTCTGGGGAGGACAGAGGACTATGAAAGTCTCTGTAGCAGTCCCCACTGTGGCCTCCATTACATCAATATTAACAATGCAGCCATGCCTGGACCTTCTTTTCAGTACAAAGAAAACTATGACATTTCATCGAAGACAGATGGGAGTTAATAACATCTTATCTTCCCCAATTGTTTTGCGTTTTTAGTGGATACTGGTGGCAGGATTTGGGTTAGAGAGGCACGGTTTGTTTGGAGGGCAGTTCTCTACATGAAAGGGGTCAATGAAGAGCAAAAGGTTGGGAGATTCTGCTCTAGATGATCCCAGCCAGATAATAAATTAGTAAAGGAGATAGATGAGCAAGTTAAACCAATGGCCTGCTGAATAGTCTTTTGGATTCTAGTTCCAGCCACCCTACTTCAGGATTTATTTATTTTCCATCATTTTAAGTAAGCCTTTTACCATCTGAAAAACTCTCCTTTCTTAGCTCATTAATCTATGTTTTTCTGATCCTTTAATACATGACTCAGAACATTCTGATTGCCTCTCTCAGATCACCCACTGAATAACCTCAGCATATGTAAATTATTTGGGATGGTTTTAATTTGCAATTATTTATATATTATTTTGGAGACCCTGTTTTAGTCCATTTATATAGCATACATAATCATTACTACTGAAAGTTCCTTGGTGTCAGGAACTATACTATCTTCTATTTCTATTGCATCTACTTAGAGAATGTGTCATGATGCTCAGAAACACTTATTGAGCACCCAGTGATGCTTAATGAATGTAGTTAACTGGCAAGACTCTCATGCAATTGAGATAGCAGCAAGACATCTGCAAGATTTCTGGGAGAAACAGAGGCCAGAGTTATACAGATTTGAGTTTCATCCCTGTAATGAGAGTACTTTTGGCAGACAAAAGCCCTAGTTTTTCTTAAACCTTTCATGAATGTAAGTGTCTTTAAGCATTTTCACTGTCTCTTTTGGTATACTCTTACAAAATTTGCATGCCTTTCTCTGCAAGAAAGATGATCCAAATTGAAAGGTGAAAGAATACCATAATTTATATAATGGCATTATATTTTCTTTCTAATATTCTCCAATTGTGGGAAGTTTTAAGTTTGTCCCTGTGAGCTAAATATGCCATGTACTGTAATTTAAAAAGTAATTCATCTTACCATTTGCATCTTCTTGTGACATCTCATCATCAAACTTTCAATGGTGTATAGGACTAACATGTGAAAATTTAAAACAAATCTTATACCTTCTTTGAAAAATATGAAGTATATTTAAATTACAAATATAGCTTGGTATGTATCTTATTTTAATGTAAAAGCATTCTGAGGGACAAGTGTATATAAAATTACACCTAATTTTTTCCTTTTTAACTTTTTAAAAAATTAGTGCTATAAATGCCAGGATAAGAGAGAGGATTGTATAGCAATGCAATGTACGCATTCTTACAAAGAAATGCTATGGTGCGTAATTGACTCAGCAATTACCTACCATGAAAAATAGTCAAAGCACCTTCACTTCAGACAAATCAAACAGTTTATAAGTCAGGTGTAATCACAGTGTAAAAGCTATCAGTGCTCTGTATAGAATTTATGGTAATTCATATGTATGTGTAGTATGTGTATGATTATGTGTATTTGTATACACATGTTTATAATAGGTTCTGATTGAAATACAATGTAGAAGTGCAGGAAAACCACTAAGATAGTAATTTCTTTTCAAAGGAACTTCACAAAAGGAAAAAATAAACCAGTGTCACAAACCCTAAAATTGATATAACATGATTTTATATAGTAATTATCATTGATATTAAAGCTGTTACCCATGGAATACAGTGTGCAAAAGAGGACAAAAGCACTGAATATCAGCAAAACAGCATACTCATGGATATAATCTCATGTATGGCGTATAAAATAAATTTGGTCATCTCTACTAAGCGTATCAAGAATTCCATATAATTAATTGCATTCAAGGGGTTAATAGGTAACTAAGGTAAATGGTCCTCAGGCCTCAGTTTTTTCTGTTGTTTTAGTAGTGAGTGCCTTTCAGTTCAGGTGCTGTTGTTGATGGGGGTATTCAGGTAGCAATCTGATAACCGTAGTTAAAATAAATGAGGGTGTATTTGCCTCAGAGAGATTGGAGTGACTTCTTTCCTTTTCACCTTGCTCTTCTCATGTATCATTACCTTCCATCCCTTGTCTAGATGAATAAGGCACCAGGTCTAACATCAGGAGTAATTTCTGTAGTTCCTGATCATAGCTTGTTTTGAAGGAATTGTGTATTGGATTGTTTGTGGAGCCTGAAAGAAGCCATTAAAATGCAAATACCAGATCCTTTAACTGAAGTATCTTTACGATTTGCTAAGATAATTTTTACATCTTTTTAGACGGTGTTAGAATAGCCTTTCAAGTTTTTGTGCAATAGAGCTATGAGCCAAATTTCGTGTTTTATAGAAAAAGCCAAGGTAGGCATACACTCTTTGCTTTTATATATTTAATTTGAGATGGAAAAGAAAATTAGTGTCTCTTTCCCCCTATTTATCAGTGTGTTATGTATAATTCTATCAAAGTCACTGCCAATAACTAACACAAGGCTATGTAAACGAAAAGCAAAATTGCAAAAATGCTGATAAAGGTTTATTTCTGTTGCTACAATTTTCTAATTCCCAAACATCAGGAATTTGGCAAATGTACAGTAGTTTTATTAGGCAGATTGATGTGAAAGTACAAAAGGAGGAAAAGTTTTGCTTAAATATCTGAAGGCCACCCTGATAATATCTGGTGTTTGAGAAGGCTGTGACTTAGAATTTTTCTGTATTTTTTCAAAGCAAAAGGAAAATGCTTTGGAATTCTACCCAATATGTTGGTATGAAATATCTCTTGAGGGTCACATTTAAACACACATGCACACATGCACACACCTCTCTTCCACAAGCTATTCAAATTGTGAGCGGATGGCCACATGGCAAAAACACACTTATCAAAACAGAAAAGCTGGATATATCTGCACGCAATATACCTTTATAGTATAAAGCTCACAAAATATTAAAACATTTATTTTTCTATCTCAGTAGTTCTCAAAAGTGATGCCTTAAACTGCAACCCTATAGATTCTGACTTAATTTGTCTGAGGTGGGAGTTGGGAATGGATAATTGTTCTATACTCTCTGGGGGGCTTTTGGTATGAATATAAGGTTGAGAACTACTGCTTTTCAGGACCACTTAGCCCTAAGATGGGAACAAAGATGTTAGGGCGGATTGGCCCTCAGTTGAACTTGTGGCTTCACCAGGCTCTGCCACCAGCTGTGTGTTGTTGCACAGGTTACTTTCAGAATGCTTCTTCATCACTGACATGGGAACTATAAATCCACTGTGTTTCCATGAGGATTGAACTCGCTAATATTTATAAAGCTTTGGTTAGGCTCAAAAATACTTGTTCTTTTCTACCCATAGTGTATTTCTTAGTTTATCATGAACCCAGTTTTAAGGTCACTGGGTTATTATATTAAGATAAAATTAGCATCACCTCTCCCAATATGTTACCTAGTAAGTTTTTCAGAACTTTGTTGAATTCTCTGGGGATGAGATTAATGCATGTAATTATTTCTGGCTCTTATTTCCTCCTTCTTAAGTTCTCAGTCTGTGCCTCAGATTTTGCTTCTTATTTCTACTACTATCCCCGCCTTCATTTCTACTTTGTGATGTACCACTGGACAAGGTCCCTGTCTGAGGCACAGACTGAGCTAAAACCTGGTGATATGACCAGCTTTCTGTCCATGAACTGAACTTCTATGAACTGATACACTCCTTTTCTCTTAAAGGTGAGACCTCTTAAAGGTGAGACCTCTTAAAGGTGAGACCTCACACCCTCACCTTTAGGTTAAGCAAAAGGGAATGTATCTATTTTTAAAAGAGTAGAATTAGATAAATTGAAGCAAAGAGATGGGCATTTATTTTGGCATGGATATTGCCCATCCTTTGTACATACTGGTTAAATCTATGCCTATTGAACCTGTGGACTCTATGTCTACCATAGCATAGCAGTGGTGGAAGACAAGGTAGCAGAAATTCAGGATGGCGAAACATGTTGGTTACACTATAAAGCCTTCAGTGAGGCCCGTAAGGCAGAGATAAACTAAAGCTGAAACTAGTCTTACTGCCAGAGGAGAGGCAGAAGCATGGCTTTTCCAAGGGAAGCTCTTTCTGCTTGGAGCCTGTATGTAATTCAAGAGGATTGAACAACTGATCTCCTGGAGCCAGAAAGTGTCAAAAAGCTAAATGGCTCCCAGCCACAGTTAGTACTAACGGAGGCATGGCAGTCACATCAGAGTAGAAGATAAGCATGGAACCCAGCAAAAGCATCACTGGCCCTGCCTGGACAGATGGTGGTGACTACCACCATTGTGAGAATGCAACCTGTGGATCAGGCAGATTCATAGAGCATCCCTGTCTCAACCTAACATCTCATGCTTCTCTGAAGCAGAGGACAAGGTAGGAGTAAAAAACTGAGTGTTAAGGGAATGGGCAGAGCTCCAGAGATTTATTGTGAATAAACTACATCCTCTGTAGACCCATGTGAGCAGATCTCTGGCTATGGCTCCTAGCTCATGGGACTGACCAGCGACATATAACCTGCCCCTGTATTTTTTAGGCAGTTAATTGTATTGCCCAAGAAACACCAAGCTTGGTGGATGACAGCTTATGACCACTTAGCCTATAAACTTATTTTTAGGTCACCAACTTGTACCAAGAGAAAGTAGGCTGCAAAAGAGGTATAGTTTTCAGAAGGGCAAGCACTCTTCCTGTATATTGGCTAGAGATTTCCAAAGCTACTTTGCTGCCTACAAAGGGAGCAGGCTGAGATGCAGTTAGCCATTAGAAGAAGCAAAGCCAAGAAATGAGTCTGTAATTCAGCCTTAAATCAGATTTAAGGCCAATGCCTCAGGCCAGCCCTCCTTTGGACTTTGTAGATAAAGGAGCCAATAAGTTCTTTATTTTCATTGTGTTTTGAATTTTGTTTTGCCATTTGCAACATAAATAATCACAAGATACACTTAGACATTCCCCTTATGTATTAGAATTCTCCAGAGAACTGGAACCAGTTGGATATGTATCTATAGATATCTATCTATCCAGATTCTCTATCATTTATCTATCTATCTATCTATCTATCTATCTATCTATCTATCTATCTATCTATCATCTATCTATCATCTATCCATCTATTATCTATCTATCATCTATCTACCTATGATTTATTATAAGGTAGTAGCTCACAGGATTATGGAGGCTGAGAATTTCATGACATGTTGTCTGTAAGCTGGAGACCCAGGAAAGCTGGTTGTAGAGTTAGAAGGCTTGAGAACCTGGAGTGCAGAGGGTGGAGATTTATGACTCAGATGAGGGGGAGGAGGCAGGCACAAATTCAACCTTCCTCTACCTTTTTGTTCTACCCAGACCCTCAGTGGATTGGATAATACTCACCCACACTGAGGACGGCAATCTACTTTACTCAGTCTACAAATTCAAATTCTAATCTTTTCTAGAAACACCCTCACAGATACACTGGAAATCATGTTTAATCAGATATCAGGGAACCCTGTGGCCCAGTGAAGTTGACATAAAACCACCACACCTCACAAATGACTTTATAATGTTAATTAACTTTTTAGGAACTTGAGTCTCTTCTCCCTTCCAATGAGAACAATATCTACTGTGAGCCTTGAGAATAATTATTAATATTTAAGACATAGAACCTAGTAGATGATGGGTGGCTTAATCAATGTTACTTTTATGTCTATATGATGTAGAGATTTACCTCCTGTGACATATCATTTAATCATCAACTTTATGGGTATTTTGACCAGCTCTTCATTACCCCATCAATGAAGGAGGGATTCTCGCCCTAGAGTTATGGAGATAGGCAAACAAATGACACCTGGTGCTGGGCAGATGAGATTGACAGCAGTTTGAGAGTCTCAGGGGCAGAGGGTACCCCATGCTTCCCAAAGCCACATGGGGTTGCACTTAGGAACACAGTGAACAAGCAGGGACTGTAGGCACCACAGACTTTGTGGTACCAAGAGTATAGGGTTCTCCAATTTCCTGCAGGAGGATGTGATTGGCTTGCTTGAGTAATTTCATGGGCTGGCAGGGAACTGAAACCTTCTTCTTAGGCATAAGTAGGCACTGTGCCTGGACCCCAGCACGAAGGGAGTTGTTTGGTAGGAGACCTTATCTGCCCGAACAGAGTGGGAAGGGGAACTTGCAGTTAGGCCAGGTGAAGCCCTCTTGGCCTTCTGCATATGTTAGCGCAGCATGTAGTCATGATTTTAAGCCTCGTACCACATTGGGGTAGGGGAAAAACCACTTGGGTTTGGTTAGAATTTCCAGCTTTGTCTCTCTTAAGGATCTTTGTTAAGATCATCAGTCACAGTGTGTCTTAGAACACATCAGATGTTCCTTCTTTAGGTTTCATTGACATATTAGAAACAGAATCTTTGGCCCAAGACACCATAGATAAGTTTATATCGGGGCTTCAGGTGTTGGAGAGTAGGGTAATGATTCTCAAAATTCAAAATGCTTGAGAGTAATTGAGAGTGCTTTTAAAACACACACACACACAGACACACACGAAACACACTTTATCGATCCATGTCCTCAGAGAAGTTTCAAAGTTCTGGTGGTTTAAAGGGGGGTGTTGATTTAGAAATGTGCATTTAACAAGATCCCAGACCATTCTGGTATAGTGTCCTTCAACTGAATAGTGCTGACCTTGGTTCAGTGCCAATGTTCATAAACTTCACTGGGCATCAGAATCCTTCGAGGGTTGTTAAAACACACATTGCTGGGCCCCCTCCCTGAAGTTTCTGATTTAGGAGGTTTGGGTAGAGCCCCCAAATTTGCATTCCTAACAGATTTCTGTGTGATGTTGCTGATTGAAGGACCACACTTTGAGAACCATTGGTTTAGTCTAGCAATTCTCAACCGTGTGAGCTTGTGTCCCCTATGGGACTTTTGCCAATAGGGACACTCCCGGTTGTTACAACTAGAGGGTACTATGGGATGTCATGGGTAGAGGCCAAGGATGCTTCTGAACATTCTACAGTATGCAAGACCTCATTCCATACCCCAAATGCCCATAGTGCTGAGGTTGAGGAACAAGTTTAGTGGCAATTTCTGGGGTGGGAGGTGTGGAGGGAGGCAGGGTGGTCTCCTCATTGTAGCAGGTGTACGTACTTCATGTGCATAGATACTGTAGGGAGTTGGCTTTACCTGCACTAAAGCTAAATGGAACTCACCAAAGACATGTCATAAGAGAAATAGCTTCACACTCTTAATGAGCCACTCATTTCCTATCTTGCTCTCTACCCTGTAGAGCTAATCTGAATCAAAGGATCCCTTTGAAATCAATGGAAACTGTACTCTGTATGAGAAGAAAACAGCTATGTTCATTCTGAATCAACCAAGATTGCTCATTCCTTTTGATTAAATTGCAAGTGAAAGAAATTAGATGAAATGATGCAATTGATTGGGTACCAAAAATGATACAAATGAATGCCTCTGAAAGAAAGCACAAGTAATGCAAGGTGAAATTTATGTGGATTAGGTAATTTAAAAAATCCTCTGTGTAAGGCTGCACACCGATATTTAGACTCTTTAAGTCAACAATCTGACACATGCTAAGGTATAAACTGAAATAAGTTTTTTTAAAAACTTTTTTCTGCAGTATTCACAACAATTAAATAATTAGAGTAACTCCAAGGCTGGCAAAATATTATTAAAGTGTAGAAATCTGAGTGGTGAGATTTTTCTCATAGGTTGAATAAAATATTGAATTACTTTAAGTTATAGATGATGGCAAAAAAAGTAAAAGAGTTTTTTCACCAGGCTGTGTAAAAGAGGCCGCGATTCACTGAGACTTTTTTAAGCCACTGATGATGGAGCTGAGCACAAGCTAAATAACAAATTCATGAAACCTGGCATATATACTCAGCATCTAACAGAAAGCAGACACTGAACAGTCTGAGACTTAATGATGGACCAACCACGTGCAAATATTTCACTAAAGGCCTCCTAATACCTTTTAAAGTGCAAACTTATCAGAATATACCTTGATCTTTATTTCCTTACTCCTCATCCCTCATTAAAAAGGCTAGAGGGATGGAATTCTTGGAAAGGAAGGCATTAAGAAGGAACAATTCTCAGCCAGGAAACTCGATCTTGTTCTTCATTTATCTTTTATTTTTCTCTACTCAATAATGCCAATCCCAGTTACATATCTTTAGTAAATGACCAACAATATCTTGAGAAATTTTAGATGTGATGAATATTTTTATATGGAAATATTATCATCACCATCACCAATGTCTTTATAATTTATATTCTTTCCACTGTGGATTTTAGTTGCCAATCTGTAAAATATTTTAGAAATATTTTCTCACCTTTTGTCAAATAAGTGTGTTAAGAAATTCTAATATGTAAATAAAATCTGATCAGCTCCTCTGATTGAATCTTCTGAGTTAAAAGCCATTGTTGGAAGTCAAGTTCGCATCCCTTAGTCCTCATGGTGGCCTGAAGTATTATGCTTTAAGATTACACAAAGCATAGTTTAATAATCAATGGTCTAAATTTTTAGATGCCCTCTAAAGTCTCAAGCTTACCAAATATAAGCACTTACTGTCTCCAGAAAAGATTTAAGTGGTTAGGAATAAGACCTTATTTATATTTATAATTAAGGTAAAAAGAAATATCTGGGTATTTGACTCAGAGCTTTCTTGTAACAAAATAAAAAAGAAAAAGAAAGGGGATAGGGTACTTGGCTTTCTTTGTGTAATAAATGTCTAAAAGTGATTGATTTATCACTTGGAACTTTTAGTAAGATTATTTTGAATTATAACACGTATTTTCTAGTGTGATTTGCTAAAATATGGAGCTCTCCTAAACATATGGTATTTTCTTTTATTATCCATCAAGGCTGAGCATATACAACTGAATCTTAAATTCAGACAGAAACATTTGTGAGAAATTAAGTTAAATCTAAAAATGTTGTCTCTCATCACTAAGCTTGACCTACAGGAATTATGATTCACATGTTCCTTAAACTGAAAATTTACAAATGTTACTCATCTCAATCTTCAGACACAAACAAGACTAACTTCACTACCAAGTGAATGAAGTACATATATTCTGTATATGTTTTAAATGAACATGCTGTGTCTTATCTACACGGTGGCCTGGAGAAGGGGTTGGCATGCCACCGTGAAATAAAGGGAACCTGACCTGCCTGAGTGGAGGATGAGCACCTGTGCATAGTGGTATGAAAGGAATTCCTGTGATTGGGGACCACCTCTCTCTCTCAACTGCTGTTAGCCATATAAATGCCCAGATAATTACTCAGTTAAGACAGCAACTTTCAGAGATCACATTCACAGAAGAGCACCCTCCAGAGATCAACCTAGACATGGTTGTGCCCTGGAAAATTTCAAGTATCTGTTGTCATTTAGTTTGTAACTTTGACCTTAACTATTTTTAAGAATCGCTCCATACAACATCTGATGTTGAATGTCACTGCTTTATGTCTTTCAGGATATGTTTTACATAGTGATATTGTTTGTTATAGAAAATTTAGATCTTAATTAAGTAGAAAAGAAATAAAATAAAAATTGTTCTAATGTCACTATCCAATAAAAATCACCATTGACATTTTGGTTTTAATCTTTTCATCCTTTTTTTCCTATGCAAATACTTTTGCTTATGAATAAAAAATGGATTGGTATAAATAGCACTAGCTAGGAAAAGGTCTTTCTGTGTTGTTAAATATTTACTTATAATACTACTCTTAATGCTGTATTATAGAGCATTATATATTCATTGTATAAATATGTGATAATTTATATAATTTTCTATTTTTGAGCATTTAGGCTTTTTATAAATGGCATTCTTATAAAAACTATTTTAATTAAATCATTGCACACATTCTGGTTAACTTTTTGTGGTTCTAAAACAATACTACCACTGTTAGGATAATATTTCTTTTTCTTATAATTATGAAAATAGATCATACTCTATAGAAATAAAGAAAAAAATCAAAGAAGCACCGCAGGTGAGATGATGGTATAGCCTTGGTGAAGTTAACAGAAGCCTCATGGGTCAATTAGACAGAGATTTTATGGAATTAAACTTGATTGACACGAGAAACTTTTGTGTTAAGCTTAATTAGTAGCTATTTGCATGTTTAACAATACAATGAACTAAACCAAATCTTTTTTTGCAGTTGTTATATCTTTCTATGTTTGTCGAATATATACATTCGACAAGCAAAATATATATATGCTCATTGAAAAATTGTGAAAATAAAGAAAAATGAAGAAAATAGCATTTAGGCATAAATGCTGCTAACATTTTTATGTACATGTTTTGAAAATCTTTTAAGATAGTTAACCATCCTTTAAAAAATGGAATCAGATAATTCATAAGGCTTTTTACCTGTCTTTTTTCTCATATAACGTATCATGAAAGCTTCCCAAACAAATTTAATATTTCAAATATATAATTATTATATGGATATATCACAATTTTTTAAAAATCCTGTTTACCTCTTGTAGTACATTTGAGGTGTTTCTCTCTTTTTTTTCTATTAAAATAATGCTATGATGAAGTCTTTTATAGTCATCTTTGTTCATTCTTTGTCTCCTTAGGAGGAATTACTATATTAAAATGTAGGTACACTGCAAATGTTTAATTGGCCTCCTGAATGTTTGTGTCAGTTTATTTATATTTCCATTAAATGATGTATGAGAGTATAACCAACGTTTACTCTGCCTTACATTGCTTTTCTTGAAAAGGTAACATTATTCTGTTCAAATAAAACCATCAGTATAATATGCTTCTGAATTCCCCCCTCAAGAATATTAAAGGAAAGTATAACAGACA
>PVKM010023119.1:0-21369 GCA_004027735.1 Carollia perspicillata | reverse complement strand
CTGGACCACTTACTGAGCTCACCTGTCCGCTGCTAGAGGAAAAGACATCTCTCAATGGCAGAGATTAGTGAAAAGGAAAGGAAATATTTATTTAAGGCTATACAAACTTAAATAAATGACCCAATGTCCTCATTAAACCAGCAAAGTCCTTTAGGTCAACTACTGATGCCCACAGTGCTTCCTTCTCCCCCTGCCCTTATCCAAGCTACTGTAAGTCGGGAAAAGCAGCACACATCTGTGTCTCCAGGTCGCTGGCACCATCAGCTGTGTTGCCATCCAGGCAAAGCCTCTTCTTTTCTCCACCAGAGATGTGGGGGTCTACACTCTTCCAAGTCCAGTGGTTCTCTTCTAAATGGCAACCACGTCACCCCTTTTATACTCGCACCCCTCTTCCTCCACAGCTCCATTTCTGGCTCTTCCCACAGTCGGCTACACCCCCCAGAACTCCCATACTTGGTTGCCATGGTGAGTCTGGGGAAGTATGGCCCTATGGCATGGAGCCAATCATCTTCCAGCTCTCAGGCAGGTGCTGTAACCAGGGGGAGTTGTCTCCCAGTTACATTCTGCCAGGGGGAGGGGTGTGCAGCACAGAGGGGGTCCTTGATCCCTCTTTGAGGCCCCCTCCTGGCTGCACCCTGTTACAGTGTGGCTCCAGCAGGAAAGGCATCTGGGAAATATTTTACTCTGTACCTGCTGAACTCTGCACCTGCTGAACTCTGCAACCTCACCCTTGACTGACTGCCTAGGAAGCCAGAATGTTGCCCATAGACAAATACCATGCCCACTCTGCCAAAAAAGAGACCACCAAATGTGTTGAGTGGAGCAACTGTCTCATGTTATCCTTTAACTTTTCTTTTAACTTAGTGATACATTGCACTTTCTGGAGGTCTACACAACCACCCACCATCAGGTTTTGCTATTAATCCCCTTTAAAAAGGGACTGTCCATGGAGGGCTGTGGATTCTTCCTGGCCTCCCACCACTGGAAGCAGCTGTCGCTTTGCCTGTCTATATAAGTTTCTCCTACCAGAGCTCTTATGAATTTGAATAAAGCTACATTTCAGTTCTTCAAAATCGACCCTGACTGCAGACTTTTGGGAATCTCCCCCAGCTGGTACCTTACTAGGTTCTCAGGGTGAGGAATCAAGAAAAATCCCCAAACACCTCTGGAGGTGGGAGGGGAGAAATAACAATTTTGAAATACTCCCAAAGTATTCTCTGTAACAAAGGCCTACATTCTTGGAGCAAATACTTTAGCAGAGCCTTATCCCACTAGAGAGATGGGCATTAACCCATGACCAGTCTTATCTAGACTTCCTGTTTCTCTTCAGGGCAAGAAGCCCCTTTAGCTTCTCTTAGGGGCAAGAAGCTAAAAGCTCTTGTGAAGGTCACAGGCCATTGACACGGTTCACTGGATCACTGAGATTCAATCATAAGGTTGTAAAACCTTTCCCTCCCCACACTGAATCACAACACCAAAGAGGATCCAGTATAATTATAAGAGATTATAGCTGAAAGAGGAAAATGTAAAAACTCTATTTACAGAGTTCTTAGACCAACCCAGAGACAAGAGTAAAGACAAAATTAACTACAACTGAGGAATCTGAAGTGCTTACCATCACTAGCAAATAGAACACAGCCCAGCTCCTAACCAGATTAGCATTAAACTTCAAAGTAAAGACTTATTAACCTCAGACGCTATTGAGTCATGCACAGTGTTTGGCTTTCCACCAGAAATTTACGAAGCAGGCCTAGGGGCAAGAAAAAGACATAGTCAGAAGACCCAAAGCAAACATCAGAACCAAATTCTGGTATGACACAGATTTGAAGTTTTTGGATGAAAAATTTCAAATAAGTATTAATAACACATTTGAAAAATAAAATGGGCCAATTTCTTAAAATGTACAACCTGCCAATACTCACACATAAACCTATACATATTCTGAATAGCCTATACTTATAAGTAAGGTGAATCAGTAAATAGTACCCTTTAAAAAAATCATCAGACTCAATATAACTGGGGAATTCCACCACACATTTAAGGAAGAATTGATACTCATTTTCTATAATATGTTCCAAAAATAGAGCAGAGAGAACACTTCCTAATTCACTTTATGTGGTCAGCATTACTTTCCTATCCAAGAATGGAAAACAACAGATAAATATCTCTGAGTTTAAGTCTTATTTTATTGAGACTTAAAAAACTCAATAAAATATTTTTAAAATATACAAAAAGAATTGTAAACCATGACTAATGAAACTTTTTCCAGGTATAAAATACTGGTTCAACATTTGAAAATTAATTAATGTAACCCACTAAATCAACACATTAAAGAAGATAAATCAGATAATTATATAATTGAGGCCAGACATGCAGTTGATAGAATCCAACATCCCTTTGCAATTAAAACAGAAACTCCTTAACACACTAGGAATAGATAAACTTTCTCTACTTGATAACATATATCTACAAAATAAACCCTGCAGAGGACATCACGCTTTATCTCAGATCAGAAATAAGATGAGGGTATTCCCTCTCCACTACTATTCAACACTGTATCAGAAATCCTAGCTACTAAAATATGACAAGAAAAGTAAATTAAAACTATACAATATGGGAAGAAAGAAAAAACAGTTTGGCTATCCACATACACCCCAAAACAATCTAGACATAGTCTTAAAGTTTGCATTAAAAATAACTGAAAATGCATAATAGGTCTAAATGAAGAAAACTAATTATAAAACAAAAAGAAAACTAATTATAAAACCAAAAGAAAATATAAAAAATCACCTGGATTTGGTAATAAGTTTTTAAATACAGGACCAAAAGAACATTCCATGAAAAAAAAATGATGGTGCATTTGATTAAAATTAAAAACTTCCGCAAATGAACAAAATAACAATAAAATGATAACACAAGCCACATGCTTGGGAAAAAAAATATTTGAAAAACACATATCTGATAAAGAACTGGTATCCAAAATTTACAAAGAACTCTTAAAACTCATTTATAAGAAAACAACCCCAATTAAAATATGGACAAAAGAGTGAAGATGCAACTTATCAAATAAAATATTCAGGGAAGCAAATAAGCAGATGAAAAGATCCTCAACATAATTTGTTATTAAGACATTTCTAATTAAAACAGCAATGAGATACCACTGCACATCTACTATAATAGCTAAAATTTAAAAAAATCACTGACAATAATAAATTCTGCCAAGGGTGTACAGCAACAAGAGCTCTGATTCAAGGCTGATGGGAATGCAGTCACTTTGGAGTACAGTGTAGCAGTTTTTTGGTTTTTTTAAGGATGTTCTGTTTAATGTTCCTCTACAATGCAGCAAATGGTATTTCCCCAAGTGATTGGAAAATTCATCTTCATGCATACACCTAAATTTTATAATTTTTAATACCAATTTTTTATCTTAACTGAAACTTGAAAGCAACCAGGTAGTCTCTCAACAAGTGAAAAAGAAAGACCTGTCTCTTGTAAGCAGCAATTCATTTAGCAAAGGTTATTTATACACTGGAAATATCCATGACAAATTTTTAATTATTTCACATCAATATCTACTTTCCCCAAAATTAAATTTTTTAACAAAAATCGCCACACAGCTTCATTGGTGCACTCACTGGTGTGGCTCAGTAGATTGGGCACCGTCCCACAAACTAAAAGGTGGCAGGTTCGATTCCCTGTCAGGGCACACACCTGGGTGAGTGGGCCGGGTCCACAGATGGGGGTGTGCGAGAGGCAGCCAATTGATGTTTCTCTCACATATAGATGTTTTTCTCCCTCTCTTTTCCCGCCCTTCCCCTCTCTCTAAAAAATAAATTAAAAAATTTTTAAAAGCTTCATTGGCTACTTACTCTGCTAGGAGAATAAAACAAGTAAAACTTACCTGTCTTGAGAATTACCCAGAGAATATTCTGGTTCGGTTGTTATTAGAACCATAGGAATGCATGTTTATTAAAACAATAGCTTAAGTGGAAACTGAAGAAGAGGTTTCCGAATTGCCCTGTTTTGCACAATAGAAAGATTCTTTTGTATTTATGAAGCTGTTGTGCTAGGATGTTTTGCTGAGTTTAATCCCCGTAGTGTATAAACCTACACACACACACACACACACACACACACACACACACACACACACACACAGAGGAAGCCCTTTGAAAGCTCTATTCCCTCCCTCCTTTCTCCAGAGGGTATTTTGTAAATTACAGCCTCTGCACGCTGCACAGATCCCTATTGGCTTGCTATAGCTAATACAGCTCCCCAAAGTGCATAATAACTCCCATGTTGCAGCTTTAATAGTGGGAAATTATAATGAATAATGAAGAGTGAAAATGCCCTGGGTTTCCTTGTTTGGGGAAGAGCTGGGGGCGGGCCCTCTAATGGTACCAGATGAAATGCAAGCAACATCAGCTTCAGACTAGTTGCCCACAGCTTCCCAGCATAGAAACAAATCCTGGAGACAGGCATTGAATTAGCCAAAGGCACTTTTCACAAATCTTTTTTGTACCTGATTTGCAAATATTATTGTTCTGACAATGCCTTTGTCATAAACTGAAGTCACAAAAGTGTTCTTAAAATGCAAAGCACTTTTGGGATGTCTTTATGTCTTACCACTTGAAGGCCTAAATCTTCTCACTAAACAAACAATGAAATCAGGATTCATCTATGTATGATATTGGTCTAGGTTTGTTTCCAAAAATATTGTCGGATCACTCTGGCAATAAAAGGTGAGTCATCAGGAAACCATTTCTTAGAGGTGTTAAACAAATAGGCAGCTATGAGATCTCTCACTTGCAGACACTTGAAATTCAATCTTGTGCTCAGCAGTGTTGGCCTATGATGTTGGCAACTTTGCTTCAAAGCCGTGGAGACCCCCATGACTTGCAAGTAATCTTCCTGGAAATAAATAAGGAAATGTGATTATGGCAATGTAGGGGTTAAGAAATGAAAAGAGTTTGCCTCAATGGACTCATTGGGGTAGAAAATAAAGTGTAGCTTTCCACACAGCACTGTTTTAGGTGACCATCACTTCTTTCACATCAGCAAGTTCATTTTGCTCACATGAGATCCAATCAACATTTGCCTGCCTCCAAAAATGAATCTCATTATCACAAGTTATCTATCCATATCTAGCACTTTAAACTGGGCCAACCATCCCACCACGTACCAACTATTTACCTTCACCTTGAACCCTCTTATCATTTCCTGTCCACTCTCTTACACTGTATTAGGTGCTTGAATCTTCTTGGCCTTCATGTTTCCTGTTAATTCATATTTTTTCTTGTATTGTGGTATTCCTTAAGAAGAGTATGAATTTTGGCATCTATGTTTTTAATATTTTAAAATAAAATTAAATATTAAAATTATTTTAAATAAATAAACCATTAAGAGTAAAAGGTCGCCTCCTACAACAATCCTCTTTCAAATCAGATTACATCTTCCAACTTCCACAGCAAGTAATTACTATTATTTTTGATTAATTCAAAAGGTTATTTTTGTTTATACAAGGAAATATAAATCTATATTTCTTTTCTCCTTTTATGACATAGTTGGTTGTACACGACAGCACTTTTTTTACACCTTGCTTTTTGGTCAGTCCCAGCCATGATAATTTCATATTTGATTAACTTAAAAATCAGCTGATTAGGGGCCTCAGTTATATCTGCAAAAATCCTTTAATGGTTGACTTGTAATTTGAAATAATCACAGGAGTGACAGCCCATCATTTTTATATTTACTGGCTAAGAAGCAAGTTATAGGTCCAGCCTACATTCATGAGGCTGATTTTACTTGGGTATATGTTATTAGGAATCTTCTTAAAATTCTGCCTACCACTATAAAATTTCCTAAAGTGAAATTATGGGGTCAACTGAAATTTTGAAAACAATTGACAAAAGGCCCTCCAAAAAAGAATTACACTTCCAAAGATAACTACATGATATTCTTCAAGTAAGACCTGTGATATGGCTTCCATCAGGCTTTCTACATCAGGAAATGCCTTTGGAACCCTGAGTCACCATACAAGCAGTGAACTTACCCTATCACCATGGCCCACAGGGACTCCCATTTGGGGTGCAGTGAAAAAGGGAATTTCATTTGGTGCAAACAGCTCAACTGTGGCACAGTCTGGCTGTGAGATAGCAAGTCTCTAAGGTAGCCCTGGAGTAAGGCCCCTCCTCAGGACACAGCTCTGCTCTGCCCGATCCTGCTCTGCTGCACATCAGTCTGCTTTGCGCTGATCTGGTGAGGCATCTTCAGCATTTCAGCTCCAGCCAGGGAAACACAGTTTTCACTCTTCGGTGGAAAGGGAAAAAGCACTTTCCAAGCCTGAGGGGAGCTGACTTATATACAGAGACGTCCAGCCTCTGGTCCCTAATTGGTTCATCTTCATGCAGATATGGACTCCAAACCCTCACTGTTTGATTGGTCTAAAAAACACTGCTCTGATTGGTCAGAATAAAACTTCTGTGCTTGGTCAGTGAAGATGCTAATGGAAATATAGTTGCACAACTTTGATCGGAGAGGAAAGTCTCAGTCCTATGGATTGAAACAGGATTCCAGAAACTCCTCTATAATAGCAGACACAGTGCAGGCAGGTAGTTCAGTACAAGATTCTCCCTGAAATGTGGCTTGTGTGAAAGATGACCATTTAAAAACAGCACTAGGCTCTCTTTTTGTTGTTGTTGTTTGTTTATTTAATTTGAGCCTAGTTAAACACCAGGAGTCCTCCTGAGAAGTATCTTCTTTCTCAGGATCCACAGTAGAGAAACCTGATAGAGAGATCACAGAGAAAGAGAAGATGATGGAACTCCAGCTCATTCACCATCCAGCTCTCAGGCCGGGCACCAGGCATACGAATGAAGAAGGTTTTGTGATGGCTCCAGGACTAGCCAGGGTCAAAATTCCACACTTAAAATGCATCTAAATCTCCAACCCACAGAAATCATGAGTGATTATAAATGATAACTATTTTAAGCCACTACATTGTGGGGTGATTTGCTACAAAGCAACATAACCAGGTTTTTCATATGGATTACAGGGTTTTAAAAAATTAATATTCTTAGTTCTGGTACCAGAAAAAATTTAAATTTAACTACTGTTTATCTAACTGTACCAGATAACAATAACAGCAACTAATAATAATAATAATAATAATAATAATAATAATAAGTCTCTTTGTTTTATTCCTGCCTCTAATAGAATGTTTTTAGGGTTTTCCTATTATGTAAAATGTCTTTGGAGTAAAAGAAATCACTTAAATATTTCTACACTATCTACACATTACTAGTTTTAAGGAATGCCCTTTCCTATAAATATGACAGCCACAAACTTCTGGGATTTTTTGTTCTGAATGCTCAGAATATAGACTGTGCTGACCGAATCCAGCTGCAGGAGCTATATTCAGGTATTTCTAACTGTGATTCATAATCTGTGCTCTACTCAATGTGATGGGACACTGAATTATTTTTGTACTCTTTATTACAGACTATTTCATATTTAAATGTTCCCACCTGTAAAAGAAAATTTCTTATCCCAATTAAGAGTGCACATATTCAAGGTGTCCCTTTAAGAGAGGCATTAAATCCTATAGTGAACTGAGGACTCTCTTAAATATTACACATAAATGTAGAAGAAACAATTTATCCTTTCTTTCCTTCCTAGGACTTAATTTGCATTTCTTTCAGAAGCACTGTATTTTTGTTTAGGGTATCAAATGAGTGGCATATGGAGAATATTTAAAATTCATGAATACTCTATTTACACCAAATGACAGAATAATGTTTTTATATTTCAATAAATTTTCTGTGCCAGGTTGCAGAAAAAAAGAAATCACATATGAAATTCAGTATTTAATATCCTGATATTACTTTAGGGAATCATCCGTTTTACCCCATATTTCAGATTTTATAAATAAAGATGACAAAAAGATAAAGGGGAGATTTAGGTGCAAATGGCTCCATGTGTCTAATGAGGGCATTAACCCCACTGTGTGGTGCTGAGAGGACTTCAGGCAATCCAACCTCAGATAAGGTTAGCAAAACCATACACGGGCAATAATTTCTACAGTTATTTTTAAATGTTTATGGAAACGAAGTTTCCAGTTCCTTTAAGATTAAAAACCAATTATTCGCAGTCCTAGTTTTCAGCCATTAAAAAAATCCAAAATATATCCCTTCTGTTGCAAAATAAATTGTTTCACTTAATTAGCCATTAATAGTGAATACCAACTCTACAATTACCCCATATTTTTCTCCATTCCCTGTGCTAAATACAACATATTTTCTCATGTAGACTCCTCTTATCTACTTTCACTAAATATGCTAATGTTCAACAAATGTGTAATTTGTACCAGGAACTGCTTACCTATGGGAAAAATGACAACAATTCTCATGATAAACATTTGTGAAATAACTGAAGAAGTGAGTGAGTGATTGGCTGTTTTTACCATTGCTTTTCCTTGCAGTGAGGCATTACTCCTTCTCCATATTTATGCCTTCTTTGCCCTGGTGTTCAATAAGCATCAATTATTTAATGATGATATGATAGAATAATACTGAAACATAAACATTTAAAAAGCAAAACCAGTGTAAAAATTTAGTGCCAGTTTTATTCTGACAAATGTAAAACAAAGACACCTAGAGTTGTGTTGAAGAGCGCGCGCGAGAGAGAATATGAGATTCAACATTTGGCTAGACATGTACCTGAGGAGATAGACAGACAGGAGAAAAAAAAAAGAGAGAGAGAACTGACAATAGGAAGCAGAAAATCTTTCAGGGAAGCAAAACCAAAATGGATGGCGTCACTGAAGCTAAAGATCAGTGAATGTAGGCGCTGAATCTTGGTGCACAGAGGCAGACACAGGAAGCGAGTCCCGAGGAAAGAAGCTGAGGAAGTGTCTTCAGATCTCAGATGACGTCACAGGTTACTTTCAGAGCCCAACTTTTGTGTAACTTCATGTGTGTTAGATTCGTCTGCCCAATAATACGGAACCACATGTCACAAGAGCAAAGACTACATTTTAATTTTATTTGAATCATTTACAACTTATGACCTGCAGATGTCGTCACGTAGGATTTGCTTCTTAAAAACATGCTGACATATTCCACCGTTAGTCACATCACTTCATGGTCTCTTATTTCCCCCCAAATTTTCTTCTTTTACAAATTTATCTTTTTTGTTTCCATAATAGCTTTTTGTACTGAATATCCTATTTAATTTTTTCATTTATTGTTTTCTTTCTTTTTCCACCTTTAAAAATTGCAATCCTTCTGGAGATTAGTAGTCAGAGTAGGTCATTCTTGTTAGTTAACGATGGAGCTACAAAAAACACTTAAGATGATCAGTACATTTATCCGGATTCTCTGTCCTATACAGAACAGATTAAAATATATTTCTAGCAGCTGGAAGCTAATCTGATTAATAAGACATAAAACTTTGACTATCGAGAGTGTATACTTTTATGCTCTTGCATTGAAATATCAGTTCAAATTTACTAGGAAATATCTTGCAAGGAAATGCACCCTTTACAGCCACCCAGGAAAGGGGCTTCCACATGCATTTCTGCATTCAGGCACCTAGAGTCATTCCATCATTTACCATCAAGTCATTCTTCTATTATGTGACTCTTACCTTATATGCTTCAGCTATAATATTTGAACCCTGCTTTGTTTCTTAGAATTTTGTCCTTGATTTCTTGATTTATAAAACCACACCAGTTCGTTTCCTTTGCCTGTGTCCCTGTTTTGGTTATTTGCACATTGTCTCTGAGTCCCCTAGATCTAAGATCCAAAGCACTGTGGGATTTTATATAAACCCTGTCTGGATCCTGGATCCTTTTCTATCTTTCTGATAAAACAAAGATACATTATTTAAAAAGCTAAAGGAAGGGTAGCAAAATCTGTCACTTTAATGGTAAAGACACATTCTAAGCAAAGAGAAGGAAATTCCTGGGTTCAAGTTGTTAGAGATTCCCCACTAGTTGGGGAGAAGCAAGATTACTGAGCAGATCCCGCTCCAAAGACTCAGGAACATAACAGCTGATATGACTGAGACTAAACTAGCATGTAGAATGCTGCCCTCTCCCAACACCTGGCTACCAAGGGTCAAGCAACATGTAGCAGCAGCCTACTGCTAGGGGTGATAGGAGAATGGAAGGAGAGCATCTGTGAGTTCAAAGAACAAAAAGAAATCATAACGTTTAGGGTAGATGCCACACTAAAGAAATCCCTCTGACAAATGGTTGGTTCCCATCTTAAACAGATAGCCCTAGAGGACCATGAGGCCCATTGTGCATTAATGGTAACAACAGTGACCATAAAACCCAAATCTAAACCTGGCGCAACACCTGATTCAATTGACTTAACCCTACCCCACATAAAGGCCTAAGGAAAAATGTGCCCATTTTCTGGCATGAATGTTATTTACCTACCTTTACTGCCCCACACAAGATATCTGGCTTTCAACCAAAACTTACAAAAAGCACAAGAAACAAGAAGTAAAATAATATACTGTCAGAAAGAAATCATACTGTGATATAGCACAGACGTAGGAATATCTGAACAGGGAATTGAAGGTAATTATGGTTATCATGTTAAAGATGCTATTGCAAAAGGTTGGCATCATATACAAACGAACCTGAAAGTTCAGCAGAGATATGAAAAGAGAAGAGAGAGAGAACAGGTCAAAATAGTTATTTCAAGAGATAATGGCTAAGAAAAAAAGTCAAAGATCCAAAAAGCTGAGGGAACACCAAACAGGATAAATACCAAATAAGTAAGTATATAAACATAAAACAAGTAAAAGAACAGGAAAAAATCAAAATATATCAGATTCAAATGACTAGAAATACTAAACAAAACCTTGAAGGCAGCAGCAGATCAGAGACACATTACACACAGAAGAACAAAGCTTGTCATTGTTCTCAAGGCAAGGACAACGCTGCAGTACTTTCACAGTACAGAAAGAAGAGATCCGTTTGCCCAGAATTCTATAGCCAGTGAAAATACCTTTCAAAATATGAAAATAAGGTTTTTTTCCAGATACACTAAAGCTGACAGAATCCTTTGACAGTACTTAAAATGTATTTTATCCTTACCCAAGAATATCTTTTTCATTGCTTTTTAGATAGAGAAAGGGAGAAAGAGAAGCATCCATGTGAGAGAGAAGCATCGGTTGGTTTGTCTCCCGTATGTGCCTGGACGGGGGACGGAACCCACAACCTAAGCATGTGCCCTGACTGGGAATAGAATCCACAACCTTTTGGTTATGGGATGACACTCCAACCAACTGAGCCACACTGGCCAGGGTGACGGTACCTTTTCACTAGAAGTAACATTAAAGAAATTCTTAAACAAAAGGAATAATACACACACGCAGACGTGCACATATAGAAATGTGTTGGTTTAGAAACTCACGATCTTCCTGGGTGAAATCTGAAACTGGACCCCTGGACAGAGGGCAAGGGGAGACTAAAGAAAGAGGCCAACCACTCCAGATTAACAGCTAGCAGGTTTAATGAACCCGGAGACTTACTTAGGAGGCTTGACTTGGGCAGCCTCAAGACAAACAGATCTCTGCACCGGCCCACCAGAATCTTAAAAATTTGAGTAGCGACTTGAACCAGATTCACTCATATGCCACCCAGACAGTTTCAACAAGACCTTACTCTCTCAAGGCCACAGCCCTGAAGAAGGCTCTGGCCATGGAAACAATGAGGGGGAAGTATATTCTAAGGCCAGAGGAGGGCTGAGGAGCCTCTGATTGTACAGGTCCAGCTCTTGAGTCAACCAGCAATCACTGTTCTTGATGGGCTCTTCCTTCAAAATTACACAAATTAAGGTAAATGTAAAATTCAATTTTTAAAAAATGTTCAGTGGCTGAAAAATAATAACTATGTATTATGTATTATCCCATATGTAAAAGTAAAATATGTAACAATGGAAGCACAAAAATGGTAAAGGAGGTTTGGGTAATGTACTTCTGTGAGATCCTCACATTACACTTGATGTTGTATAATATTATTTTAAGGTAGACTATAACTAATTAAACATGCGTAAGTTAAGCCCTAGACCTACAACTGACACATAGCCCATTAGGGGAAGGAGATACACCTCACAGAGACCTCTCCCTGCTGCCTTTGCAGAAAGAGCAGCCCCTATTCAAGGGCAAAGTGCCCAGAAGCACTGAGGGGTACCCATACACCACTGAAAATTGGCCTGCAGCCCAGCAGAAAAGAGCAAAGACAATTCAACACTGTGTCAGATTTAAGGACCTATGTCAGTGGACCACATGCTTCCCTTCCCTAATTATACTACAAGATAAATCCTAAAAACTGACACTGCTACACAAAACACTTAAGAAGTCCTACATGTCATGAAGCACAGAAGATGATCTAATAAGTGTTAAGCAACCATGATGCACTGCTTAGGAAACAGGACGTGAGAGCAGCCATGCTGTATTGCCTTGAGAATATAAAATAACAGTTCAACATGCTTAAAAGAGCATCGTCCCATGTGAAGATACAAAAAGTACCAGTCACTAAAGCTATTCCTATGTTTGGCTTAAAGTCATATGTAAACTTCTGTAAGTTGGGGTCTGTTGTAAGTAACAGGTCACAAACGACCATTAATAATCACCTACACCTACTTCGGGGACACAGGCACGAATGACTAGCTCCAAATGGACCATGTTTAATACTTTTTATATAATGCATATATAGGGAGATTAAATCAAAACCTCTATACTCTCTCAATCAAATCTTCCCTTTTTCATACTGGCTCATGTGGAGATGATGGAGTTTACAGCGTTGCATGCCCAGTAGCGCCTAAGCAGGAAACTTTTCATCTTCACAACAGTCATTTAACCAGAGGCATATATCCCATCCAGATACTGTCCATGCCAGCACCCAAGGTGTCTGTTTATCTAGTAAACCACAAAGCTAAATATTTGCAAAGAGCTCATCGTGACAAGACATTTTTTTTCTTCTAACATCGATCCTTCAAAAACTTTCACTCTCCTACTCCCTGCACTTCTGTGTCCACACCTCATTCCCTCTGATTTTATAGAGAACTTTAGACTACACCCTTGGACATTTTTCTGATTCAATATCTGGTGTCTAGCTTTCAGCCTTAGATAAGGAATAACAAAACTCATGCTCATTTTTTCCACCCTTCTATGGTCTTTTTCAAATTTGTATTTATTGATTAGAGAGAGACAGAAGGAAAGAGAGAGGAGAGAAACGTCACGACCTTCGTTTATCAGGAAGATGCTCTAACCCACTGAGCTCCCCAGCCAGAGCCCCTCCTTCCACGGTCTTGAATGCGAAGCATATTGCTAGGAGGAGGAGGTTGATTTAGGGAGACCCATGGCAGAGCAGTGCAGTTGGGAAAGGGCATCTTGGTTGCTGCACATGAGGCCTTGCACATTCGGGACACCTGTGTACTATGCTTCTACTGTGGAGAAGTGGAGATTACTCTTGAATTCAAGTCTACTTTCTGCTACCTAGCAATTTGATGACTTGGGAAAGATCACACATGTTCTCTAAGTTTCAGATTCCTGCACTGGGAAGGGATATCATGTCCATCTCAAGCAGAAGATATTCATTACATTGTACATGTTGGAAGGAAATGTGAAATTTCCTAAGTGCACAATAGTAGGTGAATGGTTAAATAAATGTTGGGCCATTTACAGAGTTGAGTGTTTTATAGCCATTGGAAATTTCTTTTGTGAGGAAATGTTATTAAAATATTAAAGTAGAGCATGTTTATATTATATTATTTGGTTAGAAAATCAGGATACAACATTTTATAAAAATTGTTAAGTCAATAATGTAAAATTTAATATATCTTACAGATAATATAAAATAATATACTATAATATATACTATATAATATATAGTATCATATATTATATAAATAATATATATTGTTTTCTATATTTATAAATTATATAAATTTTTATAATTTATAGATATATAAAATAATGTCTTTATATTATCTGTAATATATATGCACACAATATATGCATCTGCACTATGTATAATTTAAATACATCATAAATATATGCAATTATATATGTGATTTTACATGTATGTGTTCAGATTATCTATATATGTATAAAGACTACATGTGTGTGCATAGATATTTATATATAGAGAGAGATAACATATAGAATGTAACATTTTTATTGGGTGGTTATTAAGTACCAGGTAGTGAGTTATGTGTTTTATATGCATTACATAACATGCTCATGTAAAAGTCATGGGTTAAGCTCTATTAAATCTTTATCCAATAAAGAACAGTCTTAGAAAGGTTAATCCATGCAAAAATATTGTCAAAAGCCCTATAGCTGATAAATGGTCCAGACTTGGACTTGAAATCAAGTCTGTCTCGTTCAAGGTAGATGTGCACCACCCCGGAGTCTCAAGGCTCAGTGAACATTTATTGAAGCTAAAATGTGCCCAACACAAAGTTAAGAGTTTTCAGACATATTGCCTCATTTAAGGTCATAACTTAACTCTTTTGTTTAAATGTAACTCTAAGGAATCACAGAATTAGTGTTCTTTGATAATGCTGCAACTCCTGTTTTTGACCTTGAGCATTTTCTGAGATATCATAACCTGCTTTTTCTTTTTCTGATTTTGATGCTTGACCATGAGTTTAGTTACTGATTTCTGTCACCTGAAATGTTGTACAAAGAGCTAATTCCTATTTACAATATCCAGCTTTAGCCTAATACTATATGTATTCATATATATGTATATCTTCTGCTTTATATGTATGTGCACATGTATATGTATGCATACATATGTATGTGTAGATGTATGTGAGTGTGTATGTATATGTATGCACATGTATAAACAGCAAGTGTGTACATGTGGATGTGTTCATATATGTGAGTGTGTACACATGTGTGTATGCACATGCATAGAGAGAGAGACTTTATAAGACTCTTATTCTTGGTATGTTGTTGTACAGACATTGGATTTAGAAAGCAATAAGCCTAAATTAAATAGGAGCCTCAATACTTTTTATTGTGTTTTGGGGACAGTTCACTCTGATTCTCTGTTTCCATATCCATAATAATATCTACTACAAGATTTGTTGATCAAATAAATAACAAAGTATGCAAGGTGCCCAAAATAGTTTCTACTATGTTGTAAACACAAATTAAGTTTCTGGTTTTGATTTATTACTACTAAATTAATAAATACATAAAGCACAGTACCCGACACATTATAAGCACATTATGTTGGTATTATTACTCTTTAGTTTTCTGTGTCTTTCACATTCTCCCTTCTTCACTCTAATATGAAAAGCCATATTATTTGAAGTGATTTTAAACAGTATGTGTTAAATTAAAACTTACAAAGTTATAATTAAAATTATGAATATCGTCTTGCAATTCATATAATACTATTAACTAATGTTACCGCAATAAATTTAATTTTTAAAAAATATGCATATGTTGATCCTATACTCACTTAACAGGAAATACCCAATATATTTATCAATTAAAATGTATAAACATGTTTCAATCACAGCTGAAATCTCACCTTTGTTGGATAGTTTGAGACACTCGCCTGCCTTCTGATCTGTTACTTGCTTCAGTGCAACCTCTGTAACCACACGGGAGGAGGGGTATGAATGATCTCTGTGTTTGCTAACCACAAACTTGCTGACATGAGGAGGTAATTTGAGGATAATGAACATTCTTCCAAGGTATAGGCTGAGACTACTGTAAATTTTTCCCTTTAAGTTTACTCATCTATCAAATAGAACAGAAGGTTTTCACCTTATCTTCTGGAAATTCCTGCCAAGCACATATATTGATTTAGCCGGCCATTTAATGGGCTAGATGTCTATTATATTTTACCACATTGGTAAATGGGGTTTATTTAATCTCATTCTCAGTTTAAAAGGTTTCAGCGTTGATAAAATCTACAAAGACAGACTGCAATAAATTGTGATCTTTTAATGGAATTACTACTGAGAATAAAATGCCAAGAGAGATGCTTACCCCAAAGTGTAAATCACCTAAAGATTTCTCTACTTCAAATATATTTTGGAGGAAATGCTGTTGACAGGTTGAAGTATTTAACCTTTGTAAATACAGCTTCTTTTTAAAAATATTGTTTTCCTCAAGTCAAAGTCATTTGTTCACAAGTAAAGGCAAAAAATGGAAAATTATGCTAGCCATTGGATCGATTTATTCCATATATTGAAATAATACAAGCAAGATCAAATTTAACTTTATACCTATAACCCACATCACTTCTCCATGGCAATTAAGATTTTATATATATGTCTATATCTTTATTTGTATATTTGCCTCAAACTACCCTCTTCTGCTTGCTTCACATCTGACCATCATACACATCATTGTAATGCCAAATGGCTATTTTATACCTAATTGTTTCATAAGTATAGTTCTTATCCTGCTAGCCTCTTACGAATGATTAAATTTTATTCCTCATTTGTCTCCTAAAAGATTACATAGAAAATAATTGGCTACTAAATATGCGTGAACAATGTTTTCTTTTTCAAAACAGTAATTTATACTCATAGCAATCTAATATATATATAATATATATATATATATATATAACTCTAGAAAAGAACATCGAAAGAGTACAAAAATATGTACAAGTCAGACAAATTAACATTGCTTTAATTTGGTAAATATCCATGAGGTCATGTTGTGTATACAATTTTACCTTTTGCTTTAACTCAGCCTCATATCATAAACATTTCATCAAAACTTATAAAAATCATTTTTATGGCTGTATAATAAATAGTTCATTTAATGTACGCATCATCAATATTTTTGCATATCAACTTTTTATTTTTGAATTTCTAATTCTCATAAATAATGCCAGAAGAGATATTTAAATTTGAGGTTTATCATTAAAGTATTATATGCTCAACACATGTACATTTTTTAAAATTAAACGTATTGGGGTAACATTGGTTAATGACCTTGTACTGATACAAGACTCAAGTGTACGATTCTATAATACATCATCTATATGTTGGGTTGTGTTTTTCACACACAGTTTAGTGTTCTTCTGTCACCGTATATTTGGCCTCTTTTTCTCTCTTTGTTTTTTCTCCACCCTCTTCCCCTTGGGTAACTAGGATACCATTGTCTTTGTGTATGAGTCTGCTTTGTTGGTTCCTTTGTTGCTTTCTGTTTCATATCTCACAAATGTATAAAGGCATACAGTCCTTGTCCTTTCCCATCTGACTTATATCACTTAACACAATACTCTAAAGATCCATCCATGTGGTCACAAGTGGCAATATTTGATCCTTTTTATGGCTAGTAGTATTCCACATCCTCTTTATCTAGTCATCCAGTGGGGGACATTTTGTTTCTTTCCATGCCTTGACTGCCATGAATAATGATGCAATGAATATAGAGGTACAATGTTTACAAATAAATGTTTTCAAAATTTTTGTGTAGATACCCAGAAAGGCACTTCTGGGTCATATGCTGGCTCTATTCTTAACTTTTTGAGGAACATTCTTCCTGTTTTTCCATAGTGACCATACCAATTTATAAACCTACCAGCAGTGAATGAGGTTTCCTTTTTCTCCACATCCTCTCTAACACTTGTTTTTTCCTGTCTTATTGATAACAGCCATTCTAAAAGTATAAGGTGATATCTCATTGTGGTTTTAATTTTCATTTCCCTTATAGCAAGGGAAGGTAAGTATCTTTTCATATATCTGTTGGCTGTTTGTATGTCTTCTTGGAAAAAGTGTCTGTTCAGGACCTCTGCTCATTTTTAATTGGATTGCGTTATTTTGTTGTTGTTGTTCTTCAGTTGTGTGGGTTTTTAATATACTATGTATATTATTATGTACTATGTACTAATATACTATGTATACTATTGGATATGCCATTTGAGAAACCTTTTCCCATTCAGTTAATTGTCTTTTTGTTTGTCGATGGTTTCTTTTGCTGTGCAGATGCTTTTTAGTTTGATGTAGTCATATTCCTTTTTTTTTTTTTTAACTTCCCTTGCCTTTGGGTTCAAGTTCACAAAAACCCTCTGAGACAAAGGCCCATACGTTTAGAGCCTGTAATTTCTTTTATATATTTTGTTGTTTCAGGTCCTATATTTAAGTCTTTCATTTGTTTTGAGTTAACATTTGTGTATGGTGTCCTGTAGTTTCATGCTTTTGCATGTGGCTAATTTTCCCAGCACCAGTTATTGAAGAGGCTTTCCTTTCTCCATTGTATGTTTTTGGCTTTTTTGGTGAAAAGTATTTGACCACATATTTCTGGAGTCCCAACTCTGTTCCATGGATTGGTGTATCCATTTTTCTGCCAATACAACACTGTTTCGATTTAGCTTTGTAGTGTGCTTTGAAGACGGCGAGCATGATCCTTCTGGCTTTGTTCTTTTGTCTCAGGATTGCTTTTGGATTTTGATGGAGACTGCATTAAGTCTGTGTACTGCTTTAGGGAATATGGTCATTTTAACTGTATTGATTCTTCTCATCTATGAGCACAAAATATCTTTCCACTTCTTTGTGTCTTTTTCAATTTCTTTAAACAATGTCATGTAGTCTTAAGTGTATAAATCCTTTACTTCCTTTGTTAAGATTATTCCTAAATATTTTATTATTTTGCTGCAATTGTAAAAAGGATTGCTATTCATTTCTTTTTTGATATTTCATTATAACTATACAGAAATGGAATGAATTTCGTACATTGATTTTGTATGCTGTAACTTTACTATATCCATTTATTACTTTTAATAGTCTTTTCATGGAGTCTCTAGAGTTTCCTATATACAGAATCATGTACTTCTTCATTCCTAATTTGGACGCCTTTTATTTTTTTTGCCTTGCTTGATTGCCCTGCGCAGGACTGCCAGTACTACATTAAATAACAGTGGCAAGAGTGGGCATCCTTGCCTTGTTCCTGATCTTAGGAAAAAAGCTTTGTTTTATACCATTGAGTATGATATTAGCTGAGGATTTGTCATATGATGTGTATATATTCTGAAAGCTATTGATCCATATTGCCAAGTGGTTTCGAAATATACTATAAATTATATAAAACCATATTTGGAATTCTAAAAGTTTAAATGCCCTAAAACTTAAAAGTCTTTTCATAACTCCTTTAAAGACAAAACCTTACTTACTTGAACTCATTCACAGTCAAAAGCTGACCTGAAGTGATATGATGTGAGGTGTCAAAGCCGTCCATTCAAAGCCACTGGAAACGCACCTGCAGCTGAACACGTTGGGTTTGTGACTTTGTGTAGAATGCAGACCACAAGGAACCCCAGGACTTATCTCAGTAAGAGGGTTCTAGAGAGAACCTATTGTAACTTCAGGGCTTTGCTCCGGTGAAGAGTCTAAGGAAGTGAGTTTAGCTCTAGAGAGGTGTCAGAAAGCAGGGACAATTCTTTGATTAGGTATTTCAATAAATATTACGGAATATATAACAAGAGCAGACTAGAGTGAGGATAGTTTTGCCAATAAGTAGTCATTCAGTTTAGCTCAGAAAGTGAATGCTTGGCACTGATTTTATGTGTGCTTAGACACAATTACAAAGTAGCCATGTTTTATCTCTCTTTATCAGGAAATCACAGTCACCTTGTCTGAGGTTGGTGTTCTGTGAGATTGTTTCTGTAGGAGAATAACATGGTCTGCTGTGAACGCCACGACAGCTTCTGGAGGTGAGAGACTGCTTTCGAATTTTACTTTCTCAGAGGCTATTTGTTTGGTTCGAGTTTATGAAATGCCAATAGATTTTAATGCAAAAATAATAAAGTGTTTGCTATGAGTGGTAAAAATTATCTTGACTTTTTAGCATCTGAAAAAATGAATTACCATATATGCTTATGCACAGGTTTTTAAGGAAAGGGTGATCGGAACTGTAGAATTTTGTACTTGTGTATACAAATGAACTAGAAGGGCCATTTCATTACGTACTTGTCAGCATCGATACCTCCATTAGCTTATTTTATTGCATAAGTGGATTGATGTGTACAATTCCTCACTGGATGCCCAGACCGTGAAGCTCTAATATTGCAGTTAGTGTGATCAAAGGTGTAGTCCACAGGCATTGCTGCTCCTTGGTCTCGACATGGTTCACGAGTTCTACCTGTGGTCACTCTGTGGTAGCCCAGCCCTCCCACTGTCAATTCACTCAGCTCCTCTCTAAGTTCCACAGGGATTATTTTAAGGGAACTAGATGGATTCAGAAAAAAATTCATGAAGAGGAGAAAAAGGTGTTAACCAGGAGACAGGACTTCAGCTGTCTCAGAAAGCACATATGGTCCATGAAGGGCTCAATTTTTCTTACTTTGTTTGGTAGAGATGCCTAATCAACTGAGGCCCAGAGCAGACGGTGGGAGAAATGAATCCACTTCTTGTTCATGCAACACGTCATCAAGCTTACTTTTTGTCAGAGAGTGACAATAATCTGCAGTGAATCAACACTCATATTATTTAACATACTAAACAAATGTTAAATCTGCTGCTTAAATTAATCAATGCATATAATTTATTGGCATTAAATCAAGAAAGGATTTTGTTCTTGGAACCATGCATCTGCCAGTGGTCCAAAGATTATATACTGCACTTAAATATCCTGGAACAATTGTACAAAATATGGTGTCGTTCCCTTATATTCAGCTGCAGAGGGCCAGTGCTAGAGCCTGAGAATCTGTGGTGCGTGGCTTTTGTGAGAAACCCTATGGTAGGTACATTTTTCCTTTGAACCAGAGATGTAAATCATCTATCAGCTTTTCACCTAACCATGGACACAGTAAACGAGAAAGACTTGACAAATGAATGGGGGTTTCAAGCAGCTTTTCTGTGGTGAAACACTTTGGACATGGCATATAGGATTATTTTTAAACCTCGATCTAAAAATTATGCTTAGCTGTAGAAAACTTCCAGACAGAGCTTTTTTACTTAATGACTTTCTTAAAAGGCCTTCATAATGACAAGTAATATTTAGACTCTGGAAGCTGTTTGAAGGACAATTAGCTTCAACCTCCCATCAGAGAAGTGTGGACTGTAATCAGAACTGTTTGAAAAGGAGTCTGGTATTACAAGCGGACACCATTGTTTTACACAGGACTTCATAACTGCTCCTGGAAGAATGTTAACAGCCTATGCTGCTTCAGTGTAGAAGGGAGAGCAGAGAGAGCTCCTTCCTGGTTTTCTCAAATAGACAAATGAAAGGAGTGAGTAGAGGTGAGGGTGGGAGTGGAAAAGGCAATGACCAAGGGACTATTCAAAACGCCTGCAAGAGGACAGGGGAAAGTCAGGAAATCAAGCAAGTTGTCAATGAGCTAGAGAGAAAATTGAGAGGAGCCCAGACAAA
>PVKM010023118.1:0-21373 GCA_004027735.1 Carollia perspicillata | reverse complement strand
GAGATTGCTGTACTGTTTTCCACAGTGGCTATCCCATTTTACATTCCCACCAACAGTGCGAAAGAGTTCTAATTTCTCCACATTCTCACTAACACTTATTTTTTTTATAGCTTCCACCCTAATGGATCTGAAGTGGCATCTCATTGTGGTATGTGTGAGATGCAATTTTATCACAATTTTGATTTGCATTTACCTAATGCTTAGTGACGTTGAGCATTTTTCTTTTTTAAAAATGTTTTATTTATTTATTTTTAGAGAGAGGAAGGGAGGGAGAGAGAAAGAAAAGGAGAGAAACATCAATGTGAGGTTGTCTCTCGAGTGCCTCCAACTAGACACCTGGTGTGCAACCCAAGCATGTGCCCTGACTGGGACCCTTTGGTTTGCCACTGAGCCACACCAGCCAGGGCGTGTTGAGGATGTTTCATGTGCTTCTTGGCCATTGGTATATCATGGAGGAAGAGGTATTGAAGTTTATTGCCCATTTTTGAATCAGATCGATGGATTTTTTATGGTTGAGTTTTAGAAGATCTCTATCTATTCTGGATATCAATCCCTTATTAGATATGTGATTTGTAAATATTTTCTCCCATTCTGTAGGTTTCCTTCTTACTCTTTTGAAATGCCTTTTGATGTGTACAAAATTTAAAGTTTTTCAAGAAGACCAGTTCGTTTTTTTGTTGTTGTTGCCTGTACCTTTGGGGTAATTTCCAAGAAATCATTGCCAAATCCAGTGTCTTACATCTTCACCTAATGTTTTCTTCTAAGAGTTTTATATTTTGAACTCTTATGTTTAGGCCGATTTTGAGTTAATTTTTTTTAGTATGGCATTAGCTAAGGTCTGTGTTCTTTTACATGTGGATACCCATGTCCCCGGAACCATTGGTTGTAAGACTGCTCTTCTTCGAACAGCCTTGGTCCTGTCATTGAAGATCATTTGACTATATTTGAAAGGGTTTATTTCTGGGCTCTTTGTCTATTCCACTGGTCACTATGTCTGTCCTTTTACCAAATGCCACACCGTTTTTATTTGTATTGAGTTTTGTAAATAGCAATAGCCAAGTGCTGGAAGCAACCTAGGTGCCCATCAGTAAATGAATGGATCCAAAAACTATGGTACATTTACACAATGGAATTCTATGTGGCAGAAAGAAAGAAGGAGCTCCTACCCTTTGCAACAGCATAGATGGAACTGGAAAGCATTATGCTGAGTGAAATAAGCCAGGTGGTGAAAGACAAATACTATATGATTTCACCTTTAACAGGAACGTAAACAACAAAACAAACAAGCAAAATATAACCTAAGACACTGAAATAGAAAGCAGGCTGACAGTAACCAGAGGGAAGAGGGGAGGGAATTTCAGGGGGAAAAGGGAAGGGGTCACAGGAACAAATATAAAGGACACATGGACAAAAACTAAGCGGATTGGAAATGGGAGGAAGGTGGGGAGAACTGTGGGGGTGGACTGGGATGGGAATAAAAGACAGAAAACTGTACTTGAACAACAATTAAAACAAAAACTTTAAAAATAAAAAAAAAGTTTTGTAAATAGAAAGGGTGAGTCCTCCAGCCCTTTCCTTCGTGTCTTACACATTTTGTGACACCCTGACCCACAGAGGCACTTGAAAACCCTTGTGAATTTAGTGATGGACTTGCTACTATTATATGATGTGGAACACGCTGGGAGATTTGCTCTCATTTCACCAAAACTAAGTAATTTCCACAGAAAACTATTTCAACAAGAAAATACCAAATGTTTTTTATAACATAAATGATTTCTTATACTACTTACTGGAAGCTTCTATTCAGGTGAAGAATGAATCAATTTATTTGCACAATATGTTGCCCTTTTCATATTCATTAAAATTCAGGTGACTGGCATTAGAGAAAGAAAATCTCTTTCGGTTCAGGCATGGCTTCTGAGCATAAAGTTTTTCAAGTGCTAGATAATTGATCTGGCACAATTTCTTACCCATAACAAAATATCATTATCTCTTTATTACAGTTTTCACTTAACATGGTATGGATTAAAAGTCTATGGAAATATAATAGGGGATGTTAAGGTTATATTTAGTAATGCCATGATATAAAGAAAGACAAAGTCATTAGAATTCAGGGAGGCAAATATTGGAACTGATGTCCATTATAAACCACCTTTGTGAAAGAAGTCTAGTTCTAGGGTTCTAATTTTACTAAACCATAATTTCTCTTTGGTTTTAAATTTCTGGGCACAAAATTACCATCTTTTCAATTTTATAATCAAAATTTAGAATTTTGGTATTTAAGGCAATTGAAAGTTTACTGTTTTATTATAGTTAAGGTAAGGATTGACTGTTGTAATGAAGAGAACTTAAAGTACTTGAATTGTTTAAAGAAAATAAACTTGACTTTTTTCCTATGCTACAGCCTGAGGTGAGCATTGTCAGTGGGCACACCGCCCTTCTCCAGGCAACCCTTCAGGGACCCAGCTTCCTCCCACCTTGATTTTGGATGATCCCCTAGGGCATTGTCTTCCCTGGCTTGAGTGACGTTAGGTCCAGGCACTTTCTTACCTGATTTGTGAAAAGAGCATGAATAGAGGAGCTTAGTGCAGGTTTTATAGGCCAGGACTGAATGTGCGAAGTGTCACTTCTGATGGCATTCTGTTGGTGAGAAGTCAGCCACTGAACCACACCTGCCCACAAGGGGCACTGGGAGATGAAGTCCTTGTTAGGTAGATGTGTCAGTAATAACTCTCTTACTGTGCCATGAAAAGGAGAAATTGATTTTGGGAAACCAGCAGGGTCCTCCACAGTCACCCAAGCAGAGCCCTGAGGTTACTAACGAGAGAATGGAAGTCAGAGGCACACAATCACTTATCACCTTTGTGATCTTGGACATGCATCCTCTACCCCACGGGATCCTCTACCTACTGGACCTTGAATCCCTCACCTCTACCATTGACCATTGATGTAGCCCTGAACGCATAATTTCTGCTACTTACCACTCATCTGACCTTGAGTAACTAAACTTTATCGTTACCTACCTGACTTTGGACACATAATTTCCACCACTTACCATCTGTGTGACTTGGATTCATGACCTCTACCACATAACATCTTTGTGACCTTCAATTTATAATCTCTACCAGTTAACCTATGCAACCTTGGTCACATAACCTTGTTAAGTATATTTTTCTCTTATTTATCTCATAGGATTATATTAGCCAGGATGATTAGTATAAAGACATTAGACCAATAGCCAACACATCATGTTCAATAAATGTAGACTACTGTTGTTACTATTACCATCATTGCTATTCATGTTATCCATATGTTTTTTTACCTACTTAACTAAAACTATATAAACAAGATAATTATTCCACATTGCAGATTAATGTTTCATGACCTCCAGTTTACTAATATGGATTCTAGTTATTACAAAACATATAGTTGATCCTGAATAAAAGTTATAGTCAATACAATGTCACCCTAACAGGCATTTACTGTATATACTTCAAGAGTATGTAGTGGCATTCTAATCAATTATAATAGTGTATAACCTCAGATTAAATAAAAAGGTAATATGTTTGTATATTCTGGTTCTATTTGCCAGTTATGAAATTCAATGACTTGTTTATTGGGTATTGGTCCTATAAGGGAAATTAGAGCAGCAAAAGTGGGATAATTTATTCTGAACATATTCTTTAGAGTTAAATCAACTGTTAATGTATTTTATTCATCCTTTTGTTATGCTAATATCCCAGGGAAACTAAGTGACCTTAATGATCATTAGTTCAAGGAATAACTATTTAATCGGAAATAGGAGTCCAAAAACTACAAAGAAACCCAAGTAGCAGATCGTCAGATTTTACACAACGGAATGTCATTAACTGGTAAATAAGTCCTTATGTGTCAGTGAAGCGTCTACTGCACGTGCAGCAAAATGAATTTGGATGGTCGACGAGTCCCTACGGACTAAGCAGAGCAAACAAATCACTGTCGAAGTCAAATTAGTTTTCCTATGTCTTAACACCTCACAGTAAAGTTGTGAATATTCAGGTTCAGTTGCTGTAGCTTGCCTTTTGCTTTTGTCTAAATTAGCTTATGCTTATATTACCGAGATTTCCATTCCAGAGTATTTTGGTACCTCAGTTACCCTAATTGAGAGTTTATATAATACTTATTGCCCACATAAACAGTGTGATTTTTTGATGAGAGAGAGGGAGAGAGGGAGAAATTTGTTGTTCCACTTATTTATGCATTCATTTGTTGATTCTTGTATGTGCCCTGCTGTGGAATAGAACCTGCAACCTTGGTGTATCAAGACAACGCTCTAACCAACTGAGCTACCCACCCAGGGTTAAATGTGCATTTTTAAAATGTAGACTTTAAATTCTAGCAATAATTCGCAGAACTTTGCATAGAATGCAGAAGATTCTTGCTCTTTGTAGACTATTCACTTGCATGCATGTGAGCACACGCATACAAGCACACACACAGGATTTAGTGGATTTCTGGTCTGTGGAACATGCACTTGAGAAGGAGATGAAGGGTTACTGCTGTGCTAGAAACAATGAGAAGGTAATCTTACAGAACGACTTCTCAGAAGATAGGAGGTTGGGCTAAATTAAGACCAAGCCGTCAAATTTAGCTGTGGCTCCTCTGGATGTCATGAGCAAGTCCACCATATGTTTTATAAAAAAATGTGAAAATGTGAATCATGAAATTATGTTAGTGAGTGTTCCAGGGTGAATTAGTTTTTGTGGCTTCCTAAGTTGAGAAATAGAGTTGTTTTATAACATCAGTCTGGATGGGAAAGGATACTCAATTTTTACATTTAGTTATGAGACACTGTGAAGGAAATTTCATGTGTTAACATATTTAAGAGTTTTGGAAGTCTTCAGAGCCTTAGATTATATTTTCTGGAAGGGAAATGTTTATTTAGCAAAGAAATAATGATTTCACTCACTACTGGTCTCTCACTCAATAAATATGTACACATCCAGTCTGCAAGCCGAGATGTATAGGCTGTGTTTTGTCTGGACTTTGCTGAAAAATGGTGCTAACATTAAAATGTAGTTTAGGTAAGCGATTAAAAAAACCCAACTAGCTTGTGTTTATAGTTACAGCTTTCAAAACAATTTTAAATTTAATTAATTTTTAGACTACAGTGTAAGTGAAAAAAGGGTCCCTACAAGTAAAATGAAACAACGGTATCTAATAGCACAACAGGAGACAATAACTTTCTACTTTCGTTAGAAATAGTTCATAGAAATAAAGGAGAGAAAAATTCAGTCTCTTTCTTTTTTACTTTAGTGTAAGTGTGTCTAGTAGACACAAACATTCTACTATTAGTCATACCAGTGTCCTGACCAGCATCTTTTTATTGAAATTCTTTATTTAGAAGATACTAAAAAACTTTGCCACTGGGTGTCAGTATTTACCTATATTTTGAAAAAGCAGACGCTTACAGGTGATGTCACTGAGTATCCTGTTGTACGAGGTTTGCAGTTTAAAGGAACACTGATGCAGGAAAAGGCTAAATTTAGACAGGGATTCCTAGAGACTGAAATACCATCCGTGATAAATTAAGTGATTCTGCAGAACCAATGATTTTTATAGAGATAACAAAACAGTAATTACATTCAATAACCATGCATGTACTTTCGGAGAGTTAAAAACTGGCTTTACCAGTTTGTGATAGTCTCCTCCCGGGTGCTTTCCAAGGCCCAGAGAACGATGGCCCTGCATGCAGGGAAGTGGATGGGGCATCCCCAGAACTCGGGAAGGGGAGCTAGGTTCCGCTCTGGCTCCCTCATTCACTGCCTGGGACCTAATCAGGTCCCTCCTTGCCAGCCTTTCTGTTTGCAACAAGAAGGTGGAAGACTCCATGATCTCCATAGTTCCTTTTGTGCTGTCTTTCTAAGATTACTTGTCAGTACCTGTCAGATTTTAATGTTTTCAGTTGAAAGGGAATGAAACCATTTCTAGTCTTTCATTTCCATGATAGACAAATAAAAAGACAGCAACAGCAAGAGTACTATTTTGTTGCTGTTGCTGCTGAACCTAACATTTTCTGACAGCTGAATGAAATGACTCGTAATAGGAGCCTCCCTTCTGCAGGGAGGTGAAGCTCCAGGAGCTGACCCCTGGAACGGTCTCGGCGTTTAGGGAAGGTTAGCTAACGTGCCTTTGATCAGCTTTGCTTAATAATTGCATATATTACCAGTGCCGATGAAACATATTTAATTGGTGCTTCTTGATCCAAAATACAAAAGAATTCTGGCCCAGGAGCTGTTGGCTTCTTTTTCTTTTCCAACTTTTGGCCAAAAATGATTCACTCTCAGATGAAACCTTGACCCTTCGTTGTCAGGTTTGTTGCTATTTCAGTCTTCAGCTCCAGATTTTATTTTTTTATCTCACTAAATGAGTGGCTCATTATAAAAGTATGTAACTCGGGAACTGCCCAGGAGAAGAGAGGCACAGGTGGTGGATCTTCCATGCTCAGCACTGGCTTTAAGCCAGGAGCCCCCCGATCTGTGCCTCAGATCTGCTAATGATTAAAAAAAAACATGGATAGAAACAAAAATGAGTGTTTATAGTGCAGTCTACAAAGAATTTCACATATTTTTCTTTATCTTCATGACTAACAGTCTTGTGACAAAAAGCAAGTAGTGTTGTAGCCCCCTTTTTGGAGTTCAGGAACTCATCGTCTGGAAGTACTAAGTGATTTATCTAAGTGGTATGTTCAGTTTGTAAGCTACTTATGACTTGACCCTGGGTACTCATTCACCAAATTTCATATTCCTTTTTCCTTCTGAATATCAGATTCTCTGTTACCCTCAGGTTACGTTCACAGACTTCTATGTTCTGACATGTTATCTTGCGTTTGACACTTTGGACTAGTGGCCTGTCTTACTACGCCATTTGTTATGGTCTGTGTTGTGTCCCCACACAATTCTTGTGTTAGAGCCCAAACCCCCAGTACCTCCAATGTAACATTGTTTAGAAATAGGACATTTATGGAGATGATTAGGTTAAAATGCAGTCATCAGGGTGGACCCCAACCTAATTTGACTGGTATCTTTACAAGAAGAGGGAATTTGGACACGTGTAGAGATGCCAGGGATATTTATGAGCAAAGACCATGTGAGGACAAAGAGAGAAAATGGCCATTTGCAAGCCAAGGAGAGAGGCCTAAGAATAAACAAAAGCTGCAACACCTTGATCTTGGACTTCTAGCCTCTAGAACTGTGAGAAAATTAAATCTTGTTGTTTAAGCCAACCAGTCTGTAGGATTATGTTAGGTAATCCATAGCAGACTAAGGCACTGTCCATCCATCCATCCATTCATCTCTCCGTCACCTGTAAATAATGATTTATCATTTAACATGACAAGAACTGTGTTGATCTTTGGGATACATAGAAGATAGTGTCTGTGTCCTCGAGGCCCTCATAATCGAGTGTTTTGTGTGCTTGTAGTAATAATCTGGGAAGAAGGGAAGCAAACAGCTAATATAAGCTAGGCTGAGCTCTGAGAGCAGATGCACAGAGAATCATAGAAGTGCAGAGGGGGAGACTGTCTCAGCCTGATTTAAAATGGGGCAGAGGGCGAGGTAGGGATCCCAGAGAAGGTTAGGAAGAACAGTGGTGTAGTCTCCCCGCTTTAGACTACAAACTGTTTCACAGGATCTAGTCATGGTCCTGACCTTTTCTTCCAGGGGAAGGCCGGTCGCAATCTGCTAAGACATTCTTGTTGTCAAATACGTACTTGGATTTTCAGTATTGTTAGCCTCTGGGTTTTCTTCTCCCTGCCTCTCTCTGTGAACCAACCTAATGTAGCTCTGATATCTACTGTTTACCTGAACTATTTACACTTTCCTTTCTGTCAGAATCCCTTTGGAAGGAAGCATGCAATTAGTTCTTATCATATCTTGTGAAAACTTGTAATTCTATGTTCTGTACATGTAATAATTTCTCCTACCAAGTAGAAGTTAGTCAGGCAACTGTGGACCTGTTCTAAGATCTAACAGTATCTGTACGAAACAACACAGACCTGCTACATGCATATACAGTGGTGTGGAACTGGGCCTTAGGCTTCCTACCAAATACCCCTTATTTATGGATCACCGTGAGTTTGTGCAGCTTATTTTTATTTAACTACTCTTCGAAAATTAGAAATAAGGTGTCATCTGTATGGCCACACTGCTGGATAGAGAATAGAGTCAACTGTGAAATAGGTTTACCCTGTCTGTAGACAATGTAGGGATTGAGAGGAGATGGGGTCGCAGAACTGGTGGTTCTGTATGTGGACCTACCAGCTGGGTCTACTTTTCAAGTTATAACTTCTTCCTGATGATCTGTGAAATAACAGCTTAGAGTAGACGGTCATACGGACCCTTGTGATTGCTTCACCGTGTCTTTTCTCCATGGTTATTTTTATAGAAGTTTAAAAGCTGCCGCCCGTTCTTTCTTAGCCATACTTATTACTTGCCTGCTGTGTTTCCAACAGGAAACTTTATTAATCATTTATTTAATTTTTTTTCATTCAACCTTTAAGGTACATGTTCTAAAGACACAGTCATTATAACAACCCATTTTAAGTCTCTCATTTTATGAGGCCTGTATTTATTGTGTTCTTAGCCATCTACCTTCTATATAAATCTCTATGTAGTTTTCTAATTTTAGTAATGGTAGGGTACCTAATATCAGACTAACTCACCTATAGTTAGCAATTATAAGCTCCAGATAAGATATACAATGAAACAACCACTTTAAGACTTGGGTGAACAGCCCAAAGCAAGCAAGGCTGGAAATGATCTGACCCATGACATAAAAAAAAGCCCACTAGTTAAGTATAGTATATCTTTTTCCTGAGGCCCAATCTGAGTCCATGAGACTTTAGGAGGGGAGCTAAAACTCAGGCAGGAAGCCACAGTTTTAAAACCTTAAGTGGTTAGGTTCAGAGATCAGGATAGCTAGAACAGCGGGAAATTGAAGAGGGAAATACTGAAAAAGAAGAAGTTACAGAAGGGAAGGGCCCTGGAGCTGCATACGAACTCCTCTCCCATCCCTGAACTATGCATGCGCACGGCAGCTTCCAAGAAATGTAGAGTAAAACAGCAGCTCGTGTGCTGAAAATTCCAAGCAAAGATTTGAATTGTTGCCTATTACATGGGTAACAGAAATTGACATTGAAATTTGCCTAAATGAGAGGGCTTTTAATTGAAAACTCAGAAGGGCTGTAACTTAGGAATAATGGTTATTTCTTCAAAACCAATCATTCTTCCTAAGACTATGGTTCAACTGAAATAAACCCTAGCAAAATATGAAACCAAACCTCCACAAGTTCAAGATATGTAGTAAGTAATTCAGGTATTTTCTAAACAACAATTAGCAGATTTTAGAGAAATATTCTAGAATCCAGAATTTTAGTATGTAAAATCTACAATGCATAGTATATACTTAAAAGTTACTGCAGGCATGAAAAAATAGGAAAACGTGGTCTACAGTCAAAAGCAAAAGTAGACTGTGGAAACATTCTTTTAGATGGTTCAACCGTTAGAAGACAAGAACTTTAGATGAGGTTTGATGGATATGTTCAAGAATGCAAAGGGAATGTTTCTGAGCAGATGAAGAATGTCAGCAGAGAAATGGATGTTATAAAAAATGGAAAGTCTGTTTAAAAGTACAATATCTGAAGTACAGGTTTGCTGATGGTTTTATAGCAGATAGAAGATGTTGAATGAACAGTTAGGTCAGTAAACTTGAAAATGAATCGATAGAACTTGTACAATCTGAAGAATAGAGAAAAACACCTTCAAAATTCATGGAGCCTCATTATATTATAGAATATATCAAGCTGCTAAACATTTGTGTAAGTGAATTCACAAAGAGTTAAGAGATGAAATGGAGGAGAGAAATATTTAAAGAAATGATGGCTAAATCTCCCAAATATGCTGAAAAGCATCAATCGCTGGGAATGTAAAACTGAGTAGATGCAAGCAACATAAAGACAACTCCCAGCACATCATGGTAAATTCCTGAGAAGCAGAAGCAAAGAAAGAAATCTGGAAAGCAGTTGTGGGTAGGAGAGAGGCAAATTTCATGAAGGAGAAAAATAATACAGATTATGATTGTGTCTTCTCATGAGAAAAAGTGGAGGCCATGAAAGGATAACTTTGAAGTATTCAGTGAAAGTGAAGAGGTAAATTCAATATTTCATACCAAATATTCTAATAAGAAATAAAGTCCAAATAGACATTTACAGATATACAAGAGCTGAAGTAATTTACTTTCAGGAGACCTGAAACATAAGAAATGCTGAGGGTCAGAGGAAATGACACCAGATACGAACTGCCCATGGGCAGCGATGAAGAGCTTCGGTGAGGGGAAAAGCAAAGGACCAATTTCCTCTCAGTTTAGTAAAAAGATATCTGACTATTTAATACAATTCATGCCCTTTAATTTTGGGTTTATAATATACGATATATAAAATATGTAAAATACATGAAATATATCACAGCAATAGCACACCGGGTGTTGGCGGGGGGTAAATGGAGTCTATTCTTGCAAAAGAGAAATTTCAAAATATTTTGAATTTAATGAAAATAAAAGTATGAAATATAAAAATGTGTAGGGGGCAGTGCTTCCAGAAAAATTTAAACTTCAAATGTATATAATAGCTGTTAATGATAGGTTTTCATCATAAGAAGCTAGAAAAATATAAGTCAGTTAAAAATCAAAGTACATCAAAGAAAGGAAGTACTACATAGCATATGTATGTGTGTGTGTATGTGTGTGTATAAAATAGGAAAAAGATAAAATTGACCAAGTCAAACTTGGTTTTGCAAAAAGATTGTAAAGTTGATATAAGTCTAGCAAGATTGATCCAAAAACAGTTTAAAATTAGCATTTTGAGGATTGAAAGAATGATTATCACAGAATACTTACAAGCAACTACAATTCTAGGTGAATTGGATCAATTTCTTGGAAAATGCACCTGGCATAAGAAGAATTAAAATATTCAGGGGGACAAAAGGGCAGAGGGCGTAGATTATTCACTCACAGGGCTGCCTCACTTGGATGTGCTATTGCAACAGCAATGGGGTTCTTTAAACCTGGGGGGGATGTGTGGGCCAGCTGGGTTGCACAGGTAAGGGATTTGGGATTTAACTCTAAGTAAGATATGAAGCCAAGGGAAGATTTTATTATGTGCAGATAAATGTATCAGATAGACTTTTGCTAAACTTTATGAAATTCCTAACATCAATTAAGCATTCTAGTTCCAATTCTACTGAGCTTTATATTCAAAAGTAGAAATAACTGAACTTTTATGTATTAAACAAATACAGAGCAACAATATTCAGTGAGGTTTATGATCTTCCAGAAGTTAAACATAATAGCACCCTGACTTGATTAAGAATAGCAGTATAACTCTACGCCTGCTGCTCTGAACTGTGTGTAGAGGCACTTGCGCTACTGTTGGTTACTTCTAGGAATCAGGGTGAAACTTGAAAATTATTTCTTCATATTTCCTCTAATAATAAGTATTGTGTATTTAAGCATTACCAAACACTGTCAAAAGGAAAATGTTGTTTTTGATACCAAATGTGTAATATCAGGTTGAGTTTCAATCTTTGCTCTGCCACATCCTTACTCTGTGACCTTGAGCAAATTCCTCCAGTATTTTTGAGTCTCATTTTCATTATTCTCAGCCTTGGCATAATAGCCTCTAATTTATAGATAGTGTATTTAAGCACTTGCCTCAATTTTTACCACACAGTAAGCATTTAAAAATAGCTGTACCTATAGCAACTATATTGTTCTTTGTATCTCCCAATATTGTTATATATTCAGCAGACTAAAACAGGTCACAACTTTTGCATTCTGTTCACTAAAGCATATTATTAATGTTTATTGTTATGCACTTAATTTTTGATATTCTGAGGATCTAAAAATAATGTGTACAAAAATAAAACAAAGAAACAATCCCCATAAATGCAAATTATCTAGACAGATAAACAATACACTCTTTTTTACAAATCAATTAACATAAAATTTTAATTTTGGACTATCCAAAACCCTCTCAACATTAAGACTTATTTTTTGTTTAAATATGATTGTTCAAAGAATATTGACAATGCTTCATTTGTCCTTGACTTACCCTGGTGTCTTGCCAACCATAAATAATGAATACATGCTTGCCAAGGAAAAGGAGAGAGAGTGTGTGTGTGTGCGGGGGCTGAGGTGGGGGAGCAAAGCATCTTCATGGTTATGAAATTGGGAATCTTGTGCATTGCACAAAATAGGAATGTAGAGTGGTCCACCATTATAGAAAACAAAGTGGCAGTTGATCAAAACGTTAAACATAGATATACTGCGTGATCCAACAGTTCCTTCCATGTATACATTCAAAAGAATTGAAAGCAGTGAATAATAGAGACACACATTCACCAGTGTTCATGGCAACATTATTCACAATAGTCAAAAGGCAGAAACGACTCAAATGTTCATCATCAAATGCATGCATATATGCACACAATGGAATATGGCTCAACTGTAAAAAGGAATGGAAGTCTGGTACATGCTACAACGTGGAACACACTGTACAGTTTGAAATAGGCCAGACATTTAAAAATGTATTATTTCCCTTATATGAGGTATCTAGAACAGGCAACTTCATGGACGCAGAAAGTATGGTAGGGGTTGCCGAGGCTAGGGGAAGGGGAAATGGGGATTCACGGTTTGGTGGGTACAGAGTACGAAGTTCTGGGTATGGAGAGTGATGGTGATTGTGCAGCTTTGTGAAGGGATTTAATCCCACTGAATTGTACACTTAAAATAGTAAGAATGATACATTGTATGTTTCTAATTTTACCTCAATTAAAAAAAAAGTAGTCTGTTGAAATGGTAAGATTGCATTCTTTTTGTGGCTGAATAAGGTACCATTGTATGTATGCACCGTAATTTTTTTTATCCACTCATCTACTGATGGACACTTCAGTGGCTTCCATATCTCGGGTGTTGTAAATAATGCTGCAATGGACAAAGGAATGCTTATAGTCTTTCAAATTAGTGTTTTGGGTTTCTTTGCATATACACTCAGAGCACTTTGTAAAGTATGTGATTGTCTAGCTGCTGTGCTGTACATCGGAAAATAAATGCAAAATAATGTTGAATGTAAACTATAACTTATAAAAAATGTGAAAAACAGTCTTTTTAGAATTTAAAAAAGGAAGTAGATCCAAAAGTAAATTGGTTCAGTATTGCCCAAATAAATACAAGTACTTATTTGATGATACATGTCAGATATCAGTTTATTCACTGAAAATTTATCACATACGATGGTTGTTTTCCCAGCTCACTTCTCAGAGCATTGAAAGAGGAAGAGGGGAAAAGAGGTTGTGTGTTTGTATTTCCATACCCTCCCGGGCGGTTTTAGCCTGCCATGGTGATTTGATGACTCACCACAGAGATTGCTTCAGAATTGGTTAGTTGCCCAGGTATAATGTGGCATACTAAGGGTTACAATATTAATGTCTACAAAAAGACCATGCCTGTAGAATAACTACTTCAACTACTGAATGTGCCCAGTCTCCCCAAAATGGAGAACTTACTGTGTCATGAACAAATTTACAGTCTAGCATCACAAAACACAGCCAATCTGTAATAAAAACCATGTTTCAAGCAAATTCACTGACATGTTATGAAAGACTAAAGGCTCACCTGTCCTTGAAAAAGATGTCAGTACTTTGATATTTTTAAGGTTTAAAAATAACTTGAGAGCTACTAGGAAAACCATGGGCAAACAGAAAGAGATGCATGTGAGGCTATAAAAAATTACCTGTGTTTTTTTCTTTTTGTAATATTCTAAATGCAGAATAGTGCTGGGTGTATCCCTAGGTTCATTGACCCTAAACTCTGTAATTCTGCCCAAGAACATTCAAAATAGATAGGGTCCAACCCCACCCCTCCGCCCAAACCCCTCCTGCCATATACACACCAGTCCCAGTTAAAGCGAGAGAATTTTCTAAAGCAAACAGAAAAACTCATTCCCGGTCTAAAACGAAATCACCTTTGGTGGAGGTGGAAAGGGCCCTTGACTACAAAGAATGTAATAGCTGAAGTTATTTCGGTTCTGCTTCTATGCTCAGTAAGTGTAGGCTTGCATCCTTTCTCCTCCCTCTCTCCCTTTCCCATTATCCTTTTGTCAAAAGAGAGACAGCAAATATAAAGTAAGATAAAATAAAATGATAAACATGATGGAGTCAAACAATTGAGTCAGATGTAATTTTAAAGAAACAGCAGTTAAAGTCTGGTTTTGATTTTTTATTTATACAAGTATACACGAGATTTATTTTAGTTTAGCTTTTGTAAGGCAGGAATGCTTTCCTATCCAAAGAGAACTATTAAACTGGAGTTTAGGAGGTAAAATTGCTTTTTGTAAATACATAGAGAGGAGGTTATATTGGAAATACTATCAAATAGGAATCTTAATATTTCAAAGCATTCAACCACTATCAGCTTAAATGTCTAATTGTGTCACATAAGTTGCCAAAAATATTAAAATGCTTTAATAAGTCAGAAAATGGCATTCAAGGAGAGAGAAATGGTTAAAAATTTTTAAAGGTAAACAGTTTGAAGAGGAATGACTGAGAACAAAACCCAGGAAAAAATGATGAAAACTGGGAACTACCATTTGATAGGGATTTTGGAGAAATGTGGTTTCTCCCTGCTCTTCACTTGAATTTTGAGCAATTGCGTCATGCCTTTTAGGTTACATAATGTACATGCCTCCAAGCCTTCTGAGAGAAGGGGAGTTCAGAGGTCTGTATTTAGAAACCAAATGGCATGGCTAGTGGAATTATCTCCCTAAAGAGCTGGAAAGAAAAGGAGGAATGTGTGGGGAAGGGGTAGAAAAGTTTCTGTTCTTTCTGAAGATGACCCACAATTATTATTGTAATTATTCCTTACAACAATGAGGCCCACATGGTGGGGTGTGTGATAGGAGGGGGCCAGGCTATGAGGCCTGGGGCTGCACTGAGGATCTTCCAGTGCAAGCCCTCCCTGGTGCCCCAAGGATCTGGGTAAATGACTTACTCTGCCTCACTGGGAACAAATCTTTTACCGTATTTTTATTTAAATGTATGTATTATGCAAAGCAAATAATAATAGCAACAAAATCCATATATAAAACCATTTTAAATATATTCCAATTGCATTTTTCTTGTTCTTTTAAGGCATTTATTGTTCATATGCACTCATGCCATTTTTAAGTGGTTGCAGTCACTACACAGATACAATTTTGAATTCAGAATCTTTTTACTCCAGCATTCGTTTCTGAGAATTATTGTTTTTTTTTTTAAGTTTTAAAATAAACTCAGCATTGGCTATGACTGCCTGTTCCTGTCATGGTTGAAAATTTAGTTTTATCAATCCTTTATGGTCTTAAGTAATGTTAAGAATAGATACTAAAATATCTTTTGGGAAGGAACTGTCTTTATAAAACTGTATTGCAAGAATCTGGGGTAGGTGCAAAGTGAGGTGTTGAGGCTTCAGCTGAGACCAAGAGTGCAGAGCGTGCAGAAGTGCACGCAGGAGACCTAGCAGCGAAATCACCGAAGCTCCTTGAGAGTCGGTGGAAAGTGAGCGGTGAAGGGAGCCAGTAATTCTGACATGCGCACCATTGTTTGTCTTTTTTTCCTCCTTTTTATTCGTTTTGAATCCTTTTTCTCTTATTTTAATGTTCTTATTTTATATCCTTGTTTTCCTATTGGATAAAGATTTAAAGGGGCAATGAATGCCTGATAGTAGTGGTTTCTTGGTAAATATTGCCAAAATATTTCTAAAAGAGTTTCTTAATGACTTTGCTATTGACATAAAAGAAGAGCAACTGATTCCTCCCAGGGAATTAGCAGCCTCCATATATTCCACAGCATGTAAATGAACCCTCCAGAATGGATCACGGTGAGTTCCTGAGTGAGGAAAGGAAATGCCTGCATTGTTTTGGAGCTAAAGAAAATAGGGTGGGTATATGCTGATGATAATTGTATCTGTTAGTTGTAGTTTATCCCATTGTGTCTAGCTTTTGTAACATTGGTTAAAAATCTCTTCTCTAGACACGCTCTTCCCATTCACTTGCATGATTCCAGTGAGAGTTGCTATGTTATTGCTACACAATTGAATTCTTTATTATCACTGTTGGTTGGACTGGAGATGAGATCTTGATCCATTTGAGCTGTTGAGTTCATTCCCTACGAATAGAGTGAAAAATTGGAGTCAATTTATCCTTGGTTCCAAGATCATAATATGGAAGACTCATGGGTTATTGGTGTTTGTTTCATCACGTAGACTGTGAAGGAGATAAAGCTTCTCTGTGGAAAGGTCATAGAAGAGGAAGGTCTAGAGAGAGAAGCAGACACGAAGTGGAGAAAGAAGCTGATGGCATTGGAGCTCATTGTCCTAATTCTCTCACGATATTTAAACCTTGAGTTCTCTCACGCTTCCTCAGCTCGTCTGACAGCCTCCTGCATAGCAGCACAGTACTCCTGTGTATTTTTTTTTTTACCTGTACAATGATCTGCTGTGGAATCTCACCTGGAATATCACTCTTCTCGGGGATGAACGTCGTTCTTGGTTAAACCTCCATTGACTATTAGTTCATTTTAGCAGTCTCTTGTGCTGGAAAAATACATTTCACCATTTTAAAGAATTCAGGGCTCCACAGGAGATTAACATTCCTTTTTACTGAGATGAAGGAGCGCTTCCTGCCGTGGGTTCTCATGGAGAGAACACTATATAAATATAATAAAAGATATTTCAAACTATAGCCAAAAAGTAATTACAGAAGTAGTTGTTTCTGTAATGAGTAAATGAATGGACTCTAAAAATTAGGTTTAAGTTTTCATACCATCATTTACAAGTGAGTGACCTTGAACAAATCACTCAATCTCTTTTTGGCTCAGCTTCCTCATTTTTGAAATGGGGGAAATGATAGTATCTGACTCAAATGTTTTATGTGAAGATTAAATGAAATCTTATGTACACGATTCTTTGGATAGTGGTTAGCACAGTTAACACAAAATAATAAGCTATCATTATTAGTGAAATGTAGTTTAGTATTTTAAACAATTGTATCAGAATGAAGTAATAGCCTGATGTCTTGCATTTCTCCCACATAAAGGTTTTGAGCAAGCCGAAAGTTTCCGGATTCTGTGGCAAAATCCAGGGAGCTACTTTAAAGTAGGTGAGTGGATGGACCATCCATTCTTCAGACGCTCATTCAAAAATAGGTTTGTCCAACTTAGTTTATCGTAGCTATTGATCAGCAGTGATTATGTGATTATACTCTTTGACAAGTACTTGGGCTACAGTTTTTCTGAGTTGTTAAGCGTAAAACTTGCATTTTGAAAGGAATAAAAAATTTCAAGTTGAGAAGTTTGATAAAGACCTGTTTAATGGAAACCTTCTATCTCTGCATGGGGGTGGGCAGAGACTTCCTGTGGTAAATAGTAACATTCTAGTTAAAATATAATTTGGGTTTTGATCCAGCATCTAGATGAATGTGCAATTGAGGCTCACTCATTTTAAGCAAAGAGCAGAAACACAATGATTTCACCTTGAAATGCTTCAGAAGCAGGTGTAAAAAAATGTTCCCCTCAACCATAAATAAAACCTCTGTGAAATAATCATACAATGTTTAACCTTGAGCAATATTCCTTTCTTGTATGTGCTCCAAATATATGCTGAAATACTGAATGACTTAACTTACAATACAGATTTATTGATTAAAAGCCATGTAAGAGTTACAGAATGTGTATCCCAGATAATTATTTGGGTTATAGAATGGTTCATGGTATAATTCATGTTTAAAATCACTCTGGTGGCAATCTGTAGACAAGATTGTTGGAACGCAATGGTGAAATCAAGAAGATAAATTAAGATGCTATGGAAGGAAAGTAGGTGAGATGTTTACGGCTCAAGGTGAATCAGTTCAGAGATTTGTGAGAGCCCTTGACAGGGAACCCGATATTTACCGCTATCCCCAGGTCCAGCTAACTCCCTCCAGGAATATGGGAAATGAGAGTTTAATGGTCATCAAACTGATTTTTAAAAAAAATCTTGACACTTTTTATTTTTTAAGCATATGTATTTATTTATTTTTATTTTATATTAGTTCAGGTATACAGCACAGTGGTTATGTAACAGTGGAAAATTGTAACCCACCACATCATCCTTTTGACATTGTTTCTTTAAATGCTGACTGACTACTATGTAGCTTGAAGACGAACAAGTCAAGCAACTGATAGTAGCTCAACATGTTTTCATAAGAATTGTAAATACTAACTTCAAAAGATACAGACTCTGCCTTTCAGGCATCCTGACTCTGAGAGAGTTTGCTGACCTTCAACCACAGAACCAGGAGAATGTGTAGCTGGGATGATGTGGACCCAGGATGACTAAACCAGGACGACGCACACCAGCGTCACTTGTCTTATGGGAGCATACTGGGCTGGTCTGCACGTAGAGAACCTTTCTATCCCCTTCCTTGACCTGTTCGTTCTGTTCCCCTCTCCCTCTTTTAAAAAACTTGTCTCCACTGAGATGTGGAGATGGACTTTAAGACACAACTCCCCCATCTTCCAGGTGTCCGGGACCTAAAAATAAACCACTTTCCTTTCCATCAGCAACTGCCTCTTCAGTATTGGCTTTCAAAGCAGCAGGCAGCCAGACCTGCATTCTGTTACAGTTTTGGGCAACTCAGTCTGGACAATGTGGACTCTGGAAAGGTCTGGAGCGCCAGGCTGGAGTCCCAGGCTGAACTTCTAGCCAGACCTGTGTTCAGGTACAATTGGACAATTATATAATTTATGTTTGATTCCCTGGGTAATTCTAGTAAGCACCTGGAACCATACATAGTTATTACAATATTATTAACTATATTCCCAATGCTGTAATTTATATCCCTTTGACTATTTTGTAACTTTTTACTCCCTTCACCTTATTACACTTAAAAAATTTGTATCGAATTCATTGGAGTGATACTGGTTATCACTGTAGTATATAGTTTCTGTCTGTAAGCTTTTGTTTTGCTTACTCCCCTCACTTTTGTCACCAAGCCCTCCAACTCCCTCCCCCTTCCCTCTGACAGCTGTCAGTCTGTTTCACATATCCATGCCTCTGTTTCTATTTGGTTAGTTTATTTTGTTCATTGGATTCCATATATAAGTGAAATGGTACTGCCTTTGTCTGACTGGCTTATTTCAATTAGCATAATACTCTCCAGGTCCATCCATGCTGTCACAAAGGGTAAGATTTCCTTTTTTATGGCTGAGTAGTATCCCATTGTATAAATGTTCCACTCATCTACTGATGGACACTCAGGCTGCCTCCAAATCTTGGCTATTGTAAATAATGCTGCTATGAATATAGGGGTTCATATATTCTTTTGAATTAACATTTCTGCTTTTTTTTGGATATATTCCCAGAAATGGAATTACTGAATTATAGGGCAGTTTTATTTTTAATTTTTGAGGAAATCCCATACTGTTTTTCGCAGTGGCTGCACTGATCTGCATTCCTACCAACAGTTCATGAGGGTTCGCTTTTCTCCATGTCCTCGCCAACACTTGTGGTTTGTTGATTTATCGATGATAGCCATTCTGACAAGTGTGAGGGGATATCTCACTGTGGTTTTAATTTGCATTTCTCTGATGATTAGTGATTTTTTTAATATTTGCAGTGGATGTGTGCTTTGATGGACCAATGTACATTTTAAGACAAGCCATACGCAGCTTGTCAGGGAACTAAAGTGGGATAATTAAGAAGAGTTTCAGTGGTGTAACTTGGGTGACCATCCCTTTGCAGTTGACATGGATAAGGATGGCCAAAGTACCCTTCTTTTTGCCATTTTTTTCTTCTGCATTCTGGAGTCCACCACAAAACTAAGCAAGTGAAAAGATAATCCCTCCGAAGTCCGAGTCACTTGCTGGAAAACAATATCAGAAAAAAAAAACATTCCATCAGGGTTCTTATTTTTGGCTGTAAACTAGCCATATTTCAGAAAAGAACATAGTCTTTGGAGGGAACATACTATACTAAATTTGGGACATCTCTGAATCAATATCTTTATATCATCCACTATTATTAAGAGGTATTACCAACACAGAACACTCTCTAAAGTCATATGAGGTCATATGTGCCAAAATGTTAATTTTAAATTGGGAATTTTATCAAGAAAGTTAAAGTCTGAAAGATTATTGCACCTACAAACTTACAAGTTAGACTTCCACATTTTCCTGGAAAGTGGCAGAAAACATGAGACTCCCAGCCAGAGACAAAAGATTTTATTACTCTGCATAGTAATCAGCAGGAGTTTCACCTTTGCTCTGACCTCCCTGTCCTGCCCCCAACCAAGTCCCACGGGAGTAGTGTAGAGATGGGTCCCTATTCTTTGTACTGAACTTGAAAAACACACTTCAACTGTTTCATAAGTACTATCAGCAGACAATATTTTTTCTATAGGTTTCTTACTGTGAATCTCAGTCTCGCAGCTAATAATCCATATTGTTTTCAGAATTAATCATGCATTAATCTTTGGCTGGTGTAAAATGTAATCTCTCCAGGGATGAAAAAGGGGGACAACTGTAATTGCATAAAAAATAAAAAATGAATGAGGAAAAATATAAAACCTAAATAAATAAAATGTAACCTTTTCAGGACAATTCATTTCTCCCTCTGTTTCCCAGGGAAGAAAGAGCTTTCTGTGCAAAGCTGGTCAAACTATATATTTAGCTTTTTGTTTTTAATTTAGTTTGTAGGTTTTTTTTTTTCCTTTTCTTCTCTTAGAATCAAAGTATGAGCATTTACTCATGTTTATTGTCTTGAAAAATGTGAGCTTTGGATTGTATGGCATTTCATCAAATGTAGTCAGTCACTTTTTACTTTATACCCACATTTTGGACATTTCGGTTACCAAAATTGTAAATTCTAGCAATTTAAACTTAGAAATCTGCTATGATCATCTTTTGTACTTGTCTAATTATTCTTTTGAATATATTACTAGGGGTGGAATTACTACATCAAAGGGTATGAATTAGTCTAAAACTGTTGAGATACATAGCCAAATTACTTAATAGAGCTTATTCTAATTTCAATGTCCTCCAGCCAGTTCATTACTTCCTATTAAATATGTACTTAAATTTTTATAATCTTTGTCAAACTTTATAGGGCAAAAGTAACATTCACTAACTCAATATACATCTGCTCCGAGGAGAACATTTCCCGCAGCAGTTTATTGATTATTTGCCATTCTACTCTTGTGAGCTGCCTGAACTCCATCCACGGCTGAGGAATATGATTGTACTTTGTCATATTTACTGTACATTCTTCT
>PVKM010023117.1:0-21381 GCA_004027735.1 Carollia perspicillata | reverse complement strand
GTGCAGCCAGTAGAGATCCATCCACAGGAATGAGAAGCCTTGGTGAGCTTTCCTTTCTGGGACATCTTCTACTGTAAGTGTTCACAGTACCCTGCTTCTTTCCCCCTTCAGACAGCCCAGGAGACTACCTTCAGGGGCCCAATGGCCCAGCAAGGCTGCTTCTGTGCTTGATAGCCACATAGACATAACTGCGCAGCAGGGATTACTTTCCAGATTATACAGTAGGATTAAAATAAATTTAGAAAATGAAACCACTCTAATCCACAGGCAAGTTGTTCTAGTTGAATAAACGGGATACAAACTAAACCCACCTACTGTAAACAATGAAATAACTCAGCATTGCTTGGTTTTCAGAGTATGTTATTGGGGAATGTAGCCACCTACCTTAGTAACTAATAATTCTTTGTTAGTATGTTTGCTCATTCATTCACTTAAGTACCGTATTTATTGAGAGCTTACTAAGTACTCAGTATTATAGGAGCTGCTGATACTGTAATGAGCAAAATAAAGTCTCTGCCTTTATGCTGTTTAGATTTTAGCAGAGAAGTAGAAAGTAAACAAATAAACATATATTGTGAAATCAAGTGTGATATTTGTTACACAGAAAATAAATAAAATTGTAAGGCTAGAGGATGAGGAGGTAGTGAGGAGTTGCTATTTTACGTAGGATGAGCTCATCATTAAAGGTATGAATCCAGGCCCCTCCCAGCGATTGGCTCCTCAAACCAAGCCTGGGAGCACTGGCCCAGGAAAGCTCTGCTACCCACCCAGCAAGAACTAGACTTTTCATTGGAGGACCCCCACTGATCAAAGATTTCCAAGATGGGACAGTCATTATGCAATTTCTGGAACAGGCTCCACCTAGTGGTTGTAAATGTAATTGACCTGTGTTTCAGTCATCCCAGGGCTTTGGAGCTTGGAATTTAAATGCCCATAGTTCAAGACAAAAATGTTACCAAGCGGGTTTTGGGGACCAGGGCTGTGGTTTGCCAACTGACTGCATGCTGTTTCATGGAGACCCTTGCAATGTACCTGTTTAGATCTTTTTCTTCCCTCTATCTGGACTAATGATGAAAGACTAGGTGGGAAGTCATTGAGATAGGCCCTTTCAAACCATCAACAATACTCTGAATCGTCTCCAAACACACACACACACCTCCCCTCATTCATTGTTATGTTTTAGGCACATGTTAAGCTGAAGATATATATGTATCTATGTCATAAATTATACATACATACATACATATGTATGTATGTATAATTTATCTTTATATTGCTGAGACAGAAGGAAAAGGAGTTGAAAGAATGAGGGGCTAAATCACCCCAAATTGTAATCTTGTGTGATGGTTCACCACACGTAGTTCTAAGAGCTACCATATCCGTCTGACTTGGACTGTCCCCGATCCTGCATTCTAAGCCAGGACTGAAGGATGACATTGAGGCACAGTTTGCAGTTTCCTGTCTTTTCCCTACACAATGCAAGAAGCAGAGGTACAAACCTACCTCAAATTTAAGCTTGGTGCTGGCTTTGTCTTATACACATTTTGTGGTTGAAAATAAATTAACTTTTTAATTAATTAAAAGTTGCTGAGCAGGAAATGGAACTGATGCCCCGGGGTGGACAGAGCCCAGCAATGCATGACTGACGCAGCCACCGCCAGCGGAAGAGTGTGGTGATGAAGAGTGTGAGCTTGGGCTGTTTCCAGATCTTGCCTATTGCGAATAATGCTGCAATGAGCATACCACATGCTCTCACTTATATGTGGGCTCTAATGAACAAAGTAAACTGACAAACAAAATAGAAACAGAGGCATGGGTACATGGAACAGACTGACAGCTGTCAGAGGGGAGGGAATTGGAAGACTGGATGAAAGGAGAAGGGATTAAACCAAAAACAACCCCAACATAGATATCTATAAACACAAAGACACAGATAACAGAGTGGTGATAGCCAGAGGGCAAGTGAGGTGGGGGGGAGAGGCAGGTGGAGGTAGGCAAAGGCGGGGAATAGGGACAAAAAGAAACTTTGGGGCAATGGGAGCACCATGCAGTGTGCGGGTGATGTTTTATTAGTTGTTCACTTGAAACCTATATGGTTTTACAAACCAATGTCACTGAATGAATTATATTAAAAAACAAAAAAAAAAAGTGTCAGCTTGTCGTGACCCTGGTCAGGCCAGCATGCTCAGCCCTCTGCAGCCTTGTGGGTAACTTACTGTGCGTGATGACGAACTGCTGCTCATCATCACATGGTGCCAATTAAGTTGCATTTACATAATGCCTGTCCCTTGTATCAAACTGTATACAATGCAGCAATATGGTAATGGTGGCAAAGCAAGAATATGTGCCTGGAACCCGGATGTCAGATCCAGGTGGTTTGGCTTGAGGAAGGCAGCTTTTAGCAGACACATCAGATACAAAAACTGGAGTTTTGGGTGTTGCAGGTACAAGTATTAGAGGCTTGATAGCCCTGGCCGGTGTGACTCAGTGGAGTGAGCTGCGGCCTGTGAACCAAAGGGTCACCTGTTCAAATCCCAGTTGGGGCACATACCTGGGTTGAGGGCCAGGTCCCCAGTAGGGGGCGTGGGAGAGGCAACCACACATTGATGTTTCTCTCCTCCTCTTTCTCCTTCCCTTCCCCTCTGTTTGAAAATAAATAAATAAATAAAATCTTTTTTTTTTTTTAAAGAGGCTTGATAAACCTTCAGTCAGGGCTTCCAATGAGGAGCCCAGGTGACTCAGGCAGCATCACTCACCCAATATCCCCCTCCCAGCATTCCTAATATGCTTTTCTAAGAATGTATTCTCTCTGTTGATTTTAGTGAAAGATTTAGCTAAGATTTATGTTTCATAATGCTCATTTTCTCCAAGGCTCCCATTATGTTCTCTGCAGTAGCTGGATTTACACCCCAGGTCTGCCACTTAGTAACCATGTAATCTTGCACAAGTCATTTAACTTCTGTGTGCCTCAGGTTCCACACGTGGTCCATGCAGGTAGCGATAGTGCCTACTGGATAGGGTTATTGTGAAGTTAAATGAGATCACACACATGAAAAACTCTTGGAACATTGCTCAGAATGTAGAAAGGGCTCAATAAGTGTTAACTTTCTTCTTCTTCTTCTTCTTTTTAAATCTCACCCAGGGACATGCTTAATTAATTTTAGAGAGAGAGGAAGGGAGGAGGGGAGAGAGGGAGAAAAACATTAATCAGTTGCCTCTCACACGGGCCCCAACTGGGGGCTGAACCTCAAACCCGGCATGTGCCCTGACTGGGAATTGAACCCAGGAACTTTAGGTTTATGGAATGATGCTCCAACTGACTGAACCACCTGACCAGGGCAATAAATGTTAACTGTTCTCATCATTGTTATTTTCCACTTCTTGAGACTTCAGAAGTTAAATCAAAGATACATTTTTTTTTTAAACGGGTTCACACTTTGCTGTTGTTTCCCATTTCACTGAAACAGAAAGTCCTTCAGTTACGGGCTTCCTAGTGAGATGCGCTCTAGGAACTGAAGGATTAAATTTTAATGAAAAGCAAGCCACAATGCCTGATCTGGGTTCTCACAAGACTCTCTGAAAAGCCCTATCCTCCTGAGCTGGGAGGGTGAAACGCCCTTTTCCAGTCTCCTAACCTGTTTTTCTCTGGTCAGGAGCAGCGCACACACAGTGAGACCCCTCAGTGCTCCGTCGTTCCCTCTGTCCAGCCCTTCGCCCCAGCTGTGCGGAGACGGCGATACGACTTGCTGAGCTCGCACTCAGACGCTCTCCGGAAATGCTCAGTTTCGACGTTTCCAGCATGACAAAGTCTAACTCCTGACTCCAGGGCAGCAGTACTCAGGGCTGCAAAGCGTTCTGAGAAACCTTCCCTCTCCGGAGGTCTGTTTCCAGACAGAAGAGCCCTCCACTAGCCTCTGGAGGGCCTGTCTTTTCCAGGGTCTCTGCCTGTCTTGGATTAGGGAAGAAAAGAGAAAGATGGCACCCTATTTATTGAGGGCTCAGTTTGTGCCAGGCCTTCTGTTTTATGTGTTCTTTAAACCACACAGAGTCCTGCCCGATAGGTAAAGTGAGGCTCAGAGAGCTGCAGGAACTTGGCCACAGCACTACAGCAAACAAGGGGCAGAGCCGGATTCAAAGCCAAGCACAGACTCCCCTCCTTCCACCAGTCTTGCTTCCGATCCTGAGATGTTTTTCCCTCCTTTCTCTCCATTTTGCTGTCTGATTTGAGGTCACAGCCTGTCTTCATCCCAGGAAGTGAGACACAGTCATTGCTGCCAGGAACAGATCCAAAAGACACCGCCAACTTTGGAAAACACCAGTGGGGCTGCCATCAGCCCTGTTTTATGAGGCTGGTGATGTTAGGAATCACTCCGAAGGAAGAAGACAGAAATATCTCTTGTCTTTGCTTTAACCTGCCAAAGACGGCACAGTTTTCAGGGCTGGGGGCCAAGTTGTGGGCACCCGCACAGCCAGAAATCCTCACACACATATGGCAGCTGCAGCAGACAGCTGTTTGAAGAATCTTCCTGCCAGAGGGAGATGGGGAGGTGGTAAGAGCACCTGAGGAGGAAAGGGGACTCTACAGCTACAAGGATGGGGGTGGTCAAACCAAGTGGGATCCAGGAAGCGGCCCTACCTCCAGGTGTGCCCAAGGGCAAAGTCAGAGCAAAATATGCATGAGGGGGAAAGGGAGTGGGGTGCAGCCTCCTTGGCCATCTCTGCTTTCTTGCTTTCTCCTCTGCTCTTATTTATTTTTCCAGCTTCCCAGCTCCAGCACTCACCCTGTACCCCTTCCTCAAAGGGCTCCTCGCTAGCTGAAGACCCAAAGGAGGGTTGCTGGGAGAATACATGATAAGCTTGGAGCCAGTGACAGCCATGAGACAGGAAGAGCCTGCCTACCGTGGCATCAGCTCAGAGCAGAAACAGTGTCCCTTGAGCCCTTCAGTTCAGCCGTGCCCGAAACCCCTGCACTTTTTTAAATAACAGACCCAAAACTTTGCATTTTGGCTTAAGACATTTTCAACAGGGCTTCTGTCCCTTATAATAAAACAACACAAATAAAATCCTACCTGAAACAGCACCAGCATGTCTGGTACAGTTTTCAAGGACAGATCCTCTACAACAGCCAAGGAAGGATGTAGGGAACTTTAGCACAAAGCCACTTGACAGAGTAAACTCAGAATCTAGAGACACCAGGCTGGCTAGCCCCTGCCTCAGGAGGCCTTGGCTCCACGGGGCAGGCGTGGGGGGAATGTGTGTAAAAGATGCTCAGGTTTAACTTAGGTTTCCTGCAGCTCTGTAGGGAGGCTTGGAGGAAGCATAGACCAGGGTCTATTCTGAGGCTCGGCAACCTACAGGTTTTCCTGAAGCTGTTCCAAACAATGATGGTAGCTACCTTATGTAGAACCCTTCCTATGGGCCATGATGTACTGTGTGTATTATTTCATTTAATCCTCACAGCAGTCCTGAGAGGTAGATACGTTACAGGCATCATTTTTCAGATGAGAAATTGAAACTCACAGTGATGAAGCAACTTACTAATCATATAGCTAGTAAGTGGCAGAATGGGAATTGAAATCTAGTGTATTAGACTCCAAAACCTGTGGTTTTAACACTAATATTATCCTTCTTCCAAGATGAGTCAATGGGGGTAGGAGAGCTTGGCTATATGGAGAATTAATAACAATCTTTTCTGTTGGTACAGCCTTCCAGAGTTTACAAAGCCCACATTTATATACAGTCTCACTGCACCCATTTTACAGCTATGGAAACTCAGGCGTAGAGATAGGAAGCGACTTGCTCAAAGTCATTTGGGCCAACTGGATAAACTGCCCAGGTGATGCTCCTCATATGGAACAGCCAGTGTGTGGTCTGCAGAAACTCATAGTATGTATGGGCAGCAGGTGGGGTTGGCCTCACCACACTGACCCATGCTTAAGGGCAGTGATGGTATCAGTCTGGCTAAGGAAGATCTCTGACAGATGAGGGGACCAGCCGGTGTTGCGGCCACATATCCAATTGCAGGACACAAATCCCAAGGCAGTAAAGAGCTCTGCACTCACAAAAAGATTCCCAGCTCCAGCCAAGGCCCTATTTATTTTTCAGCAACACTTGATATGGACAAATTCCAGTTCAACCAGACAGATTCAGCTTCCTGGTGTTCCCAGCGGGGCTCTCGCAATGAAAGCAGCCCCTTGCTTCCATTGGGCCATCCTCAGCAAAAAAGGCTGCAAGACTGAGCTCCGCCGCCTGAGGAGCAAGGAGTTGGAATCTGCCTGCCTGGCTTCCTCCCTGCGGAGAGTAGCTGTCCCAGCCTGAGCCCCTGGGGCCCTCACTGTTGGGCTTGTCCTGAGGCTTTGCCGAGCTCAGAGGCACCTGTCTGAGAGAGACAAGGCAGGGCTGTCTTTCACTGTTCCCTGGGTGCTCTCGCCTGGAGGAGTGACCAGGCAGGGATCCAGGTGACAGGATAGAAGGCGCCAGGGCAGTCACTGTTGTTTACTGCTGGAAGTGTGCCAGGGGACTGGCAGGTAAGCTGCAGTCCCACCCCCTCCTCACCTTCCCCTCCAGGAGATACTACTCTCTGTGTAGTTTTTTTTATTTTTTGGGGGGGGAGGTGCGCGGTGTGGGGTATTCCTTGAGGCCAGGTGAGCAGCCTTCTGGATTTATTTTCCCACAGGCTATCTGTGAGCTCTGAATCTAGGGCAAGCATTGAAGGCAGGAACAGAGGGGAAAAAGCAGGCTCATGAAGTCAAACCAAGCCCTTCCAGATCTGGGAGGTCCAGCACAGATTCTGGGGGAGCAGACAGTAGGTCCTAGGTTTAAATGCCCATTTCTACCACTTGCTTTCCTTGGGTGAGACCTTAACTCTTGCCATACTTCGTATTTACTGACAGCCTCCTACATGCTTTGGATTCAATGGTAAGGGGGGAAAAAGACTTAGTCGCCTTCTTGGAACTTACAATTCATGAGGGAGATGGAGATAAACATTAATCAAACAACCAATAAGTCTCCCACTACCACCACTGTCACCAAAAAAGGTGAAATGTCAGGGTGGGAGCATAGGACAATGATTAGAGAGAATGCACCCTCTCTGGGAGGTTACAGAAGACCTTCTTAAAGAAATAGTAATGCAGCTGAGGTCTGGGAAGGCCAATAATGAAGCTGAGGGCTGTTTGTTTACTGAACAGAGTCGGAGGGGCATTCCATGCAGAGGAACAGGATATTCAAAGGTAGAATATTTGGCAAAGGGGAGAATGGCTCCTCTAAGGACCTGGAAGAGGGCTCATGAGGCTGAAGTACAGGGTGGAGAAGCAGGTGGAAGCAGATGTGCAAGAATATGGGTCTTTATCTTGAGAGCAAAAGGAAGCCTTCTGAGGTACGTTAAGCAGGGAGGTGAGATGATCACAGTTGCAGTTTGAAAACATTACTCTGGCAGTCACAAATAAGGAACTGGAAGGGAACCAAAATTCAGGAGGCCAGTTAAAAGGTCTCAGGTATTGACCTGTAAAATGGGGATAATGATAACACTACTTCATAAGCTGTTGCCAAGATTCCACGAGCTACTACATTTTAAGTATTTCAATACCTGGCACATGGTAAACTGTTCAGTTAATGCCGTTATTGTTACTTTTATTGTTTCTTTCTACAGAAAGTAGATCTTTTTGCTTCATGCTGTTCCAGTGAGATGGGCTGGGGGAGGGAAGTGGTTGTTCTTAGGATGCAAATGCAGTTTGCACGAGTCACAACGTTGAGGCCAGAACCCAGGATGACCGAAGGCTCTATTAGAATGGCTTGAGAGTATGAATCACGAAGAAAACCAGTTGATCCTGGAACCGTGCTCGAGAGATGGTAAGCCCTAGTGTTGGCTGAGAAACGTGCTTTTCTGCCAGGTGTTCCAAAGAGCAGGTGTAAGGCTCGCACTGCTGTGCAGTCGCGCGGAGGGACCCTCGCCTCTCCTAAGCCCCAGGCTGACCTGCAGGTTTCCGCGCCGCCCGGCTTCCCGGGCAGAGGTTGCTAGGAGGAGGGAGGGTCCCCGGAAGGCCAGCTCCAACCGGCCCGCAGGAGCTGCCCCCTCCCCAGTCACGTGGCCTGGTGGGTGGGGACCGACCTGAAGTTAGAGAAATCCTGAGCGATCCCAAGTTCTGAGTGCGCCGCGCGTACTCCCGAGCCTGGGCTGTGGGCGCGGGGGGCATCGGAAGGAGGGGCGGAGGTGGCAATTTGCGAAGCCGAGCTGCGGCGCGGGCGGCGGGACTCGGGGCATGGCCCAGCTGTCGGTGATCCCGGGGTCGGCCACTGCGTGGACAGGTGAGAGGGAATCCGGGGGCGGCAGCGGCTAGGGTCTAGAGGCTGCTCCGGCATTGGGCACCACACCCCCTCCTGGTCTAGGGGATGCAGACACCCACCACGGGAGGGGCAATCGGGTGAAGGGACCAAGGTGGACACTTGGCGCCTCGGGTCGGCCCCGCGAGCTTCGCTCCTCCCGGCCCGCCCTTACCCCGAGTCGGGGTGACGCGGAGATGCTCAGCTGACGTCGACGCTGGGAGCCGCTCGCCGGCCGGGGGCGCTGTGTCCGCTCGCGGCTTGGTGCCGGCCCCGCCCCCCGCGCGCGCACTGGCTGCTCTCCGTGACGTCATGCTCGGCTATAAAGAGCGCGGCGCGCGGTTCTCCAGGCGCTGGAGGAGCTCGAGGACCAGGGTGGCCGGGGCTCTGGGGGCGGCGCGGACGCGGGTCCGCGGGAGTCTCAGCGATGTTTTACTCAGGGCTCCTCACAGAGGGCGGCCGCAAGGAGACCGACATGCGGGAGGCGGCGTCGCTGCGGCAGCAGCGCCGGATGAAGCAGGCCGTGCAGTTCATCCACAAGGACTCGGCCGACCTTCTGCCCCTGGACGGCCTCAAGAAGCTGGGCTCGTCGAAGGACACGGTGAGCCTCGCGACCGCGCCGGCCTCGGGATCCCCTTGCAGCTGCGGCCTCCCGGGGCCCGCCCATTGCCGCTTGCGGCTTTCACTGAGTCACCGCCCCGGGCCGCCGCTGCCCTCTGTCTCGCTGTTCTCCATCCATCCCCTTGCTTCGGTGTCTCTCGGGACTCCGTTGTAGCTCGCCTAGCTCGCGCCTCCCCTCTGCGCCGCTTCCTCCCTTGAGGTCTGTTCTCGAGTAGAAAGGACCCTGCCCTGCCTTCTGGCCCTCCAGTCGCCTCTCCTTCCCATTATTCGCAGTACAGACTTTGATCGCAGGAGCTGGAGCCTCGCAGCCAGGGCAGCCCCACAGGCTGCTTGGCCGGTACTATGAGGTCCTAGTAAGGGTGAGGAGAGGACGAAGTGGGAAGCGGGGTGGGTTTCTTCATGGTCACTACACCAGATGACGTCTATTAAATCCATTTTCCCCTATGCAAAATTTTCTCCGTTTGATTTGGGTCTTACCTACGTTTGACCTTGCATCCTGAAGTGGGACAGGAAAGAAGGGTCGAACGTCAAGGTTTCCTGAACCCCAAACATCTCTTCATCATAATCATCTCTTCCTGCTCCACCCCTCCCCCCACCCCCCACAGAGCGGGAGACGGTGGAACCCGGGAGCCTCCATCTCACTGACCTGCTAACATGTGGGGCTGGGGCGGGCGCTGGGGTTGGTGCAGGCTTTTTCTAGCAGGGTTGCTCTTCGCGTTAAGGAGAACCCCCCAGGACTGGAGGTCTGGGTTCAAAGACCATGCTGCCCTCTAGATATGGAGGGAGACGGATGGCTAAGGGGTGCTACTTTAAAGAACTGTATTCGGCTCTCGTCCTTCAGTCACTGTAGTGGTCCTGGGCTCAATTTATGTTTAGCTTTGTAGTTTTATCTGGAGTTTTCTTGTAGTTTACTTGTTTTCCTAGATTCCATAACCATTTTATTCATTGGGGCAATAACTTAGGAAACATTAACTGAATCCCTTTTAAATGAAATAGGTACTCTGTAATTTTTCCAGTGTTTTTTTTGTTTGTTTGTTTGTTTTGTTTTGCTTTTAGAATGTTTAATTTGGGGGGTGGAGCATGTCAGCCTGGTTCACTGAAATTGCCATTTCCAGCTCAAGAATAACTATTGAGGGCAGAATTCTGAATCTTTTTTTAAAACAGCCCTAATGACACACAGATACTAATATCAGATTTGCCCTCCCTTATTGTGATGAAAGTCATTTTTAGTTATTTATGTGCAAGAAGGTCTACCCAGTTATCTTGCTCTGTTTTCTCAAAGGTATTTTTTCCTGCACAAGTCACAGGATTGTCAGTCTGCTTCAGACTTGCTTAGAGCGGTGACTGAAATGTATTCCCAGAAAAAAGAGATAACTCTCTGTCTTCCCTTCTTTTACCTTAAAGCAGTTTAGATTTATTTAGCAAGTCAGGTCCAAGTCTTCTTACATTCAGGCCAAAATAATCCTAGCTCCTGGAAGCCACAGGAACCAATCAAGAAGAAAGTATTAGGAAAAGAAGTAAAATGTGGAATGTTTTTCTTCCTTTCATTCTGGATTTAAGATATGATTGAAATTTGGTTTTCCTGAGCTGTCAAGGAGTTCCCTGTCCCTGAGAAACTACCTCTCCATCCTTCTGCCCAGCATTCCTTACACTACTTCATCCTGTGTAGGAAGTATTCCATCTGCGTTTCTGACTCCAGTCTGTCTCAGCTGAACCAGACAGAAGCTGGTTAGCAGTAGGCTGGAAGAAGGAAGCATCCTCAGAAAGCAGGTTATTGCCGTGGATGTGACATGCGGCAGTTTACTGTGAGACCCTGAACCGCGGTTCTCACTTTCTCCACCTCTACCCCCCATTGCCATGGAGTTGATATCCCTTTCTCACTGTTCTCACACCTTTTATGTGCAGATGACTGCAGAGAAGAGTTAGAACAGGTCACAGCTTGGCCGGCTGTGGTTGGGCCAGGAGAGCTGTACGTACTGGAGTGAGGTGGCTTGCTTAACCTCTCCTGGAACTGATTTTGCTGCCTCAATATAATCTTAGAATAACCTTAAGAAATACTCTATCACTTCCCTTTAAGGGTATATCTGGTAATATAGACCAGTGTTGACTCAATTTTTTCATATTGAAGTGAAATTTTGGGGATGCCAACATTGACTGAGGAGGTATATAGTGCAAACTCAATAGAAGGAGAACAAGAATAAGGAGAGGATGGCACCAGAGAGACAAGGGGAAAAATAAATTAGCTTTAATTGACTCTGGGGTATGTGCCCGTGAGTGAGAAGATTGTGGGTTATTTTTTTCCTACTAGTGACCTGTATTAGAATGATATTACTGGGTTTACTAAATTATCTACCTTTTGCCAAGCTGTGTCTGTAACTTTTGCTATTTGATACTAGCCTGCCAACTTTTTTTTTGGATTGGCAAAGAGCACCAGTAGACAATCAAATGTGGTATTATTCTCTTGGCCCCAGAGAAGTGCCTTTGCCCTCTTTCTGTTTTGTATGTAGTTGGCTGCTATGAAGTCTGTTATGCAAATTAATTGCATAATTAACTTATTTCTGATGTCTAGCTCTCTTATTTTGTGTATCCTTTCATCCTGAGATTTTTTTTCTGTCTAATGTTAAGAGCCAAAATCAGAGGTACGAGTGATATTTTATTTGAGTTACTATTTTTAAATATTTTCTTTCTTTTTTTTATTTTTAGAGAGAGGGGAAGGGAAGGAGAAAGAGAGGGAGAGAAGCATTAATGTGTGGTTGCCTCTCACATGACCCCTAGTGGGGACCCGGCCCGCAACCCAGGCATGTGCCCTGACTGGGAATCGAACCATGGCCCTTTGGTTCACAGCTCGAGCTCAACTCACTGAGCTACACCAGCCAGGGCTGAGTTATTATTTTTTAGAAAAATTGATGAAACTGGAGAAAAATCTTGGAGTTTCTTTTGTTTTAGTGACCAGGTTCATAAATGTTTTTCTCATAGAGGTAAGGACTTTTTAAGTTTTAAAAACAGTCATGTCATAGGATAATGTGCAGTCTTTCCAATATAATAGTATTAGTGAGCATCAGGCCAAATTCATAGTTGTCTAGCAATAGAAGGAGTTTTGTGTTCCTATCTATGAGTGATTCTGCTGATAACCAAATGCCCTAGCAAAACTTACTGGAATTAGGAATGAAGGCCAGGGGAAGGATGATGGGACACAGCAAAGCCAACCGGCCGTGAAACAGCTGGCCCTGTGCTCTGCATGTCTGATCTACCTGATCAGAATCTGTCCATTCGAGCAGCCGTGGGGCGCGCCCTGCAGTTCAGCTATTCACAATGCCACAAGGCATCCATGATTCTATAGGGTTTGAACCAAAGAACTTTGGCAACTTGGAAAAGGAAAATGAAATGCCAGTATAACACCAGGATCTGGTGCAAACTGAAGATTTGCAGAGCTGTGATCGTGTCCTAATAATAGCAAACACTGTCTGAACACTTGCTGTGGTCAGAACACTTGATAGATGCTAGAACCACAAATAAGAAGATAGCAGAATTTCCATAGGGAGCATATAGATTAGAGGAAGAACAGAACAGATTCATTTGTTCTACAAATATTTATTGAACACTTACTACATGTCAGGCAATAATATAGGAATTCAAGATATAATAATGAACCAAACAGAGTTCCTGCCCTTCTGGAACCTACGTTCTTCTTAAGAGAAGGCAGAAAATAAAAACAAATAGATCTGTATCAAGCGATAGGAGCTATGGAGAAAATAAACCAGGGTAAGGGGGATAGGGAGTGCAGTGAGTGGCCAGGGTAGGGCAGAGTGGGACCTTGCTATTTTACATAGGGTGGTCAGGGAAGGCATCTCTTACAAGATTTCATTTTAAAAGATACTGAAGGAAATGAGCAAAATATCTTGGCAAAGAATGTTCTAGGCAGGAGGAACCGCAAGTGCAAAGGCCTGAATTATCAGTGTGCTTGATGTGATTGAAGAATTAGGAGAAGGTCATTCAAGAGGGAGGGCGATGGGAGAGAACATCAGAGAGGTCGTGGGAGGCCGGAGTACTTAGGTCATTGTGTGGATAGTTTGCTTTTAATCCAATATGGAAAGCCAGTGGAAGACTTTGGGCAGAGGGGTGACATGAGGTGACGTATTCTGTAAAAATGTTACTCAGATCACTGTGTGGATTAGGCTGTAGAGGGGCAAGAATAGAAGCCAGGAGATGGATTAGGTGCAAGATGAAGGTGGCTCACAGCAGCGTGACAGCAGAGTGCAGAGGACAAGAAAAGATCAGGTGCTGGATATACTTCGAAGGCAGAACTGACAAGTTTACTTGATGGATTGGATCAAGGATCTGAAGGAAAGGGTAGTGATGAGGGACCTCAGCATTTCTGATCTGGCAGTTGGAAGAGTCAACTTGTCATTTACTGAACTGGGTAAGACTGCAGGAGGAGCAGGTTAGGGACAGAGAATAAGAATCAGGAGGAGTGCAAAGGGGGAAAAATTGGGACAACTGTAATAGGATAACAATAATTTTTTAAAAATCAGGAATCTGATTTTTGAACAAGTTTGGGATATCTCTTGGTTATTTAAGCATAGCTGTAGACAGTTCCCAAGACGGAATACCACCAGGAAGCCTATGCTAGTTGCCAAGGTGTTACAGTCATTGAATACTAGAGGAGTTCAGCAGAAGAAGGGACTACCCTGGCCTGGTGTGACGATAGTGATGGAGGCCAGCATCTGAGTATAGCTTCATCATTCCCTGGTGAGGAAATGGACCACGAGATGATTTGGAGAGGAGGCTGCCTCCATAGTATGCCCTATAGAAACTCAGAATAAGATGCGCTTACATGTTATGTGGTCCACTTCCCTGCCTATACGTGAATTCTTTCAAACAAAAGTACAGCCTGCCATGGCAGCTGAGAAACCACCATCTCAGACCAATCCGCAAGCAGGCAGCAATCAGGAATAAGACTGTTCTCTTTGAAACAATGTGTCCATTGGATCACAAGGCAAAGAAACAGAGCGCAGGAGACCTGGGCAATGTGACAGCCTGCCTAACATATAGGTCCCCATGTGTTTTTGAGCAACTGCAAGCCCAAGGCCAACCTGTCTGTATTCCCAAGGGGAGAATGGGTCACATGTTGCATATTCAACTAGTGAATAAAGAAGAGGAGGCATAGATACTGGTGCCCTTTTACATTTCCAAGATTGGATAGAGACATGTGTACTGGGCTTGAAGTGAGAGTCAGTCAGGAGTCCATGTATATCTGCAGAGTAGAATGATATCATGCTTTTAGGGGAAAAAAGTAAATGATAACCAGCTTCAGTTTTAGGCTACGCATGAGAATTTAATGTATATACACATACATACACTTACTAACATTTCAGTGCTTCATGCAGATCACGTCGTTTAATCCTCATAAAAGCACTACAAGGTACTTACTAACTTGACCTCGGCTCTGTCTGACCCCGAAGCATATAGTTTTAAATACTGCTCTAAGTCAGGAGTTGGCAAACTTTTTCTGTAAAGGACCAGATAGTGACTTTTTTTTTTGCTTTATAGGCTGAACAGTCTCTGTCTCAACTACTCAACTCTGCTGTTGTACAAAAGCAGCCATAGACAGTTTATAAGTTTTATTTACAAAAACAAGCAGCAGACTGGATTTGGTTTAGGGGCTGTGTTTCCTGACCCCTATTTCTGGTGGTTCTAACTGTGGTTCTGTTGCTAGCGAGCAACCTTGGGTTTCTCCTCTGGAAGTGAATGCTACAAAGAAGGCAGACTTCTGTCATCCTCCCTGTTTTCCACTCTGGTCCATTCTCTGGACCCGAGAATTCCATTAGTTTGATTCTGTCTGGGTTGAGTGCAGCATAGGTAAAGGGATTGAGAACGTGGCCTTAGAAGTTCTTGCTCAAAGCGTATGGTGTGGCATCCTGCAGTATAATCTATTTCCTTCCCCCCGCCCTGCTTTCTTCCCACCTACAGCCTGATTAGAAGAGCTAATTAAGCAAACTGTATGCCAGATTGAGGAACCTCAGCTATTTCCACCCAGAAAACAGCACTGCCCACAGAGCCCATTTCCTTTGGAAGCTCCTGATGGTGATGGCAGCAGCAGCAGCACATTTGAGCTCGCTGGATTAGAATTTAGGTGCCTGAACCCTGGTTAGGGCTTAGCAGTAACATTTCAGAAGCAGTCGAGAACCAGGGACCACTTAGGTTAGTAGTTGCCTCGTTGAGCTAAAGCATGAAGAAGGATTCATGTCAGGGGGATGACTTGAGAATTATGCCCAAAAGGCCATCAGGGCACCTGACTCGCTAATTACCAGTGTGTACCTTGAAGGATACCAGGGATGGAGCAGACAGTCCTTGGAACGCCAGTATTTCAATAAACATAAAAAATGAACCAGTTAAGCAAATGTGCACAGCAACAGTCATGGAGTGTGAACTCAAGTAGTACAAAGTACATGATGTACAAGAACTGAAGGGATTCTGAAAGAAAGAACTAATGTTCCTCAAGAAGGGCTTTTTGAAGACATAAAGGGTGGAGATTGGTTTGTTCATCACTATGTTGATTTGGGGACATAGCTGCGATCCCTGCGATCAAGACAAGATCCCTGCCTTTGTGGAGTTAACACTGTAGCTGGAGGAATGAAATAGTAAACAAGTAAATAAACAACTTTTTGACTTATTGATTTTCTATTCTAATAGATGAAGGCTTGATTCTCCTACACCTCTCCATCATGTCTCTCTCCTATTACACCAACATTCTGTTAAATAACTATTTTGTGTTGAATCAGCAGGTACTGCTTACATTATTACGACTACGTTCATGTTATTCACAGTTGAGTCAAATAATATATTTTAATTATGTCTCCTTTCTCATACACATATTTATTTTTCTCACAATTATTAATTGCCTATTTATTCATTCATTCAATTTCCTGTCTAAAATTTAAACATACTTCAAGTACCTTAAAACTGAAGACGACCTAGCAGGTCCATTTCTTTCCTTTTTTTTTTTTTTCATTTGTCTTGGAGACATCCTTCCTGGAGCCCTCGATCTTCCCATTTCATTTTGGACTGGTTGCTCTCAAGACCTGCTGCACAACCTGTATCCTCGACCTTTCCTTTATCACCATTCTCAGAATTTCCTTTGCCTGTCTTCGCTATCGGATCCTTTATTTCTTGGATCCTATGCTTCCCCCCTCCCCCACCCCTTGTTCTTTGGTTTCCCTTGCTTTGGTGGCACATAGCCTTCAGGAGCTTCTTGAGGATGTATGGGAAGTACCTGCTGAGCCTTGATTGATAGTTTGGTTAGGTTTAGAATGTGTGTACTGTCGAGTTTTTAAAAAGCATTATTTCATTGTCATTTAGCTTCCATTATCACCATTGAGCAGTCCTGTGCCATTCTGGTTCCTAATCCTTTGTATTTGGATCATTTTCTTCTCTTTGGAAGCTTTTAGAATCTTGGTCATCTATAGAACTCCAGAAATTCATAGTGATGTGAAATCTTGGTGTGGATTTTTTTTCTTTCATTATGCAAGGCTCAGTGTGGGCCCTTTCAGTCTTCAAACTCATAGCCAGCGGTTCTGGCTTAATATGCTACGCCATCCTCTCTTAGTTGTTTTAGAAATCCAACAGTGCATGATTTCTAAGCCTAGCCAAACTGTCAACCAGAGTCTTTTGATTTACTCTTACAAAAAGAATAAACTTTTGGCATTCTTCCCAGTTGTCTGGGTCAAGTGGGAGGGAGTCTTATGCAGGCTTTACACGAATCTATTTTCCTACCTTAATCATACTCTCCAGCTACAGAGGTTCTAACACCTCTAGCTCCACAGCCTTTCCAGGGTTTCAGTTTTATAGTTAGACCCCAAAATATATAATAGCTCAAACATAATAGTTTATTTTTTCTTAAGTAACAAGTCCATCCTCCCATAGTCATTTAGGGACCCAGGCTGACAGTGACTCTTGTGTCTTCAACATGTGACCTCCGAGAAGTTTACCCTAGGAGTCGTCTCCATCCCAGCCAATCAGAAGAGGAAAAGAATATGGAGGAGTGTGTGCAGGAGACTTTCGGGGGCTGGGTCTAGAAGTGGCACACGTCTCTTCGACCCATGTTCTCTTTGCTAGAACTCAGTCACGTGGGCATGCCCCACTGCGGGAAGGCTTGGAAGCGTAATCTAGGAACCTACCTCGCAAAGAGAGGAGAGCCTGGATTTCGCTGAACAGCTGGCAGTCTCTGCCGCCGCAGTGCTCTGCGGAGTAGAGTGCTGTGACTCACTTAGCTCTCTCCAGTCCACGTCACTTACCACTTTTATGTCTGCCCTTCAGATTCCAAAATTTTGTCAGCACCTCTTTCTTTTTTTGTTTTCTTTACAGTTCCCTTTGTTCTTCTAGGTTTAGGCCTTCCTTGTTCCTTGACCATCATTTTAGTGAAATTTTGCTTCGAAGAAGTAGTGTATAGGTACACTGTCATTGAAAACACGCAGGCTTAATAAAAATGACCACAGGAACACATCTCTGAGGTCCATATGGGTTTAATGGCTGTGAATTTTCAGTGCTTGAACTATATTCTGAATACTTTTAGTTACGAAAGTAAATGAAGAGAATTATAAGTATCGATAGAAAATGTGTTTCATATGTTAAACAAGAATAGAAAATTTTAGAAGTGCTGCAGTATGATTCTGATTTTTGTATATGTTTGTGACTGTATTAAACTTCTTTTAAAGGATACACTTCTAAACTTAGCGGTTGTTATTTGTAGGCAGGGGTTGAGAGGTTGGGGAGCCTGTCCCTTTTAATTTTATATGCTTCAGTGATATGTGGATGTTTTACATGGAGTGTGTATTGCGTTTGAACCTTCTTTGGTTTCTGAAGAAAAGAACAAATAATGGAATACAGTCATCCCTCAGTATCCATGGGGCATTGGTGCCAGGCTCCCCCCCACCCCCGCCACTAAGGTTCTCAGGTGCTCAGGTCCCTTGTATAAAATGCAGTGGTGTTTGTATATAGGCTACAGCTGGGTATGCCTGCACATCACTTAATTTGTGTGGACTCATTCAGTGTAGTGCTCAGCGTGTGGAAAATCCAAGTTTTGTGTTTTGGAACTTTTTGAGATGTTGTTTTTCTGATTATTTTCAATCTGCATTGGTTGAGTAGAAGTGAAGGCTGAAACGTATCTGCCCAATTTGGAAATGAGGAGGTTGTTACTGGTTCTGTGGGATCAAAAGTGACTCGGTGAGGAAAATGGCGGGTATCAGGAACTAGACGTGGTGATTTGGCTTTTCTTTAAAAAGACCACTCAAGATCAAAGGCACGATTAGAGAGGCGTGTAGAGTTGAGGAGATGGGGTCTGAGGTTTTTCTCCCTAGTATATTAGAACTTTGAGTATGTTTTGTAGCCTGTGGAGGAAGGGCCCAAAAGGAAGGGAGGAAAATTCAAAAGAGAGATGACTTCAAGGAAAATAATTTTAGAATATTCCTCACTTGCCTCATCTGTGCAGTGGTGATTAGACTCCTCTGCAAGACTGAGTAACCAGATAAAGTGCTGTTCAGCAAACCGACGTGTAATAGAAGGAAGGCCCCAAGCTCTCAGTGAGGAGGGCTTTGATTAGATGGCCTTTGAAACCCCTTGCAATTTTCAGTTCTGCATAATTTACCTGAGTTGGTCCTACTAAGCATGGACTTGACAGAAGCAAACACCCTGCTTTAGTATGACTTGAGTTAGGAGTCTAGGCTTATTAGCAAGACAGATAAGAATGAAGAATTTTTATTTCTTTTGAGGAGCAAAGCATTCTCCCAGCGGCACATTAGGAAATCTTGAGTTAACACTTCTCTAGCTTCTTATCAACTTAAGAAGCTCATTTTCTTTAAAGTACCTCTTTCTCGCCTTTTCTCAAGGATACTAATTTAGAATCTGATTTGCCAAGAATCAGAGTATTTTGGGAATACATTGCTTCGCCTCACCAGGGTTGCAGTGAGTCAGGGCTCTGACTCCATCCTTCTGCCTTCCCTGGGACAGTTCTAGGCTCTGGGCTTCTAAGAGTGACTGTCTTCCCCTAGAATTGGAGTGCCATCTGGTACGTGTTATATAGAAACTTAGGGTTAGATGCTATACTTCGAGGGATTTTGAATGATAATGTAAACTAGGAATAAGATGCTTTGTGTAGAGGTTTCTCAGGTCAACAACTTCTTATCAAGAGGTAGCTTATACTTTCTGGAGGCCACTTTGGGTGAAAACAGTAGAGCACGGGCATATCTGCCCTGGGAACTCTCTCCTAAGCTCAATCAAAGAGCAGACTTGAAATCACATTCCACACTCTGCTTTCTAACAGTAGATATCCTGACACAGATATAAAGTCCAGGTAAGTCCCCTTCTTCTTGGTCAGTCTCTGCACCTTTTGTACTCCCACTTTTTGGCCCATTGAAGAAAAGGGAATGGATGACAGGCATATGGCAAGAGTTGTCTTATACTCTTTGAGGTTTAGAAGATGTCAGTAAAGGATGGTTCCTGTGGATTCTGCCACGTTCCAAAGTGTGTCTCTCGAGAGGGTTGCTCAGCAGGTCTCAATTCCTGTCTTCCCACCCCATCCACCTGTGGGTAACTCAGCCCTCAGGCCAGTAAGGCATATGTGTATGGATCGGTTACATATAAGTCCGTAAGAGAGTCAGACTTGAAATAGAAATAGGCAGAGCTTCTGAGAATCAGTCCTAGGCAGGTTTCTTCAGCCTCTGGAAATAAGCTGCCCCTTCTGTAAGTCCCCTGGAAGGTACATCTGTTCCACACAGGAAAAGGCCACTTTTCTCCTCAAATGCCCTTGTAAGGAAGGGGTGAGAAGGCATAGGCCCAGGCAGTCCAAATCACAAGGGTCTTTCAGTTCTCTGTAGCCATTGACTATACCTTGGCCCTAGCCACAGTTTTTAGTGTCCCGCCTTGCTCTTTTCATTCAGGGTAGCCTCCTGCAAAGCGGTTTATAGTAGCTGCTCCGACAATACCAATGATGTCCCTACTTGAAGGGAGAATAAATAAGTAGTATAGTAGCAAAGGTAGAGCTCTGTTATGTGAGGCTTCTTCATTATTTCAGTGGTACCTGGGGGACAATGGGAAAGATGACTTGCCATTAAGAAGCCTCTGCTTTCTCTTCCTCAAGCAACCCCATAACATTCTGCAGAGGCGCCTCATGGAAACCAACCTGTCTAAGCTCCGAAGCAGTCGTGTCCCTTGGACCTCCAAGACCAACAAACTTAATCAGGCCAAGTCTGAGGGACTGAAGAGGTCTGAGGACGATGACATGATTTTGGTTTCTTGCCAGGTAATGCTCTGAGAACAGCTTTTCCAGGGTTTTCTGGCAAGCATGGTTTGGGCTTGTTGTGATCGCAATAGTGGGTTTCTTACCTCCAAATTGTAGCATGTGGGTCTTAGCATAGAATTCATAAATGAGTTTCGAGGAGGGCACTCCATGCAACAGAGAACATGTATGCAGTATTTTGCACGCATGTGCATCCTTATGGAAAAAAGGACCAAAACATTCACCAGATTTGCATGGGGCTGTATCTCACACACACACACACACACACACACACACACACACACACACAAGATCTACTTGATATATAGAATATATATAGATATATAGAATGAATTACCCAAATTTCTTGGGGATCTTCTGTCAGCTCTGGGTTCAGCAGGGAAAAGAACCCCTCAAAGGAGACTCGGCAGTGGGTAAAGATGGGATGCTACCACCCCATGTTGTGAAGATGCTCTCCACCCCTGCCATTCATATGACATCTGCTACTTGCTCTCTGGATCTCCCTTCCCTTGCTCTTACTGAACAGTGTGTTTCCTCTCCACAGTGTGCTGGAAAGGATGTGAAAGCCCTGATTGACACAGGCTGTCAGTATAATCTCATCTCTTCAGCCTGTGTGTATAGGCTGGGGTAAGTAGCTGCTGGAGGGAATTGTACTGGGTGGATGGATGGAATTCAGATGCTAATCACTCTCTGCCTGAATCTGTTTTGAGGTTAGAGATGGTGAAGGTCTCCACAGAGGCTCCGAGAGAAGTATGCAGAGCTAAAATATCAGCTGGATTCAGTCTGTAGTAGAGGGACAGAGTGAGGGTCCTCGGGCCCCTGGAAGGAATCAGTGAGCCAGGAAAGCCTCAGACTTTCCATGAACTCCCACGTATTAAGTTTTGAGAAAAGACCACTGGGCTCTGGAATGAGAGAATGTGAGATTCTTGGCTGCTGTGTGTCATGCCCTGATCCGGATTTGTGCCCTGCCCAGACATCAAATTAGAAGGAGCTGTCCTGTTGGGATAACCCTCATGAGTAACAGCAGGGAATGTGGGAGGCTTTAACTTATTAGGGTCCTTCTGAATGGCACGCTGCTGCCTGTCCCAAGAAGCATCAGTCTGAACTTGGAATGGGACTGCTGTTGCTGCCAGGCCTGAATAGTGGCC
>PVKM010023116.1:0-21372 GCA_004027735.1 Carollia perspicillata | reverse complement strand
TCATGTTGGAGTAGGGCCCACCTGAAGGACCACATTTTAACTTAGTTATCTCTTTGAAGACCTAATGTCCAGTTACAGTCTCATTCTGAAATTTTGGGGGTTAGGACTTCAACATATACATTTTGGTGGGGGGGCAAAATTTAGCCCATAACTTGTGCAGTTATGTAAAAATCACCACCACAGTAATTTACTTATTTAAATTATGTTTTTCAATTACAGTCAAGATTCAATATTATCTTATTGTACAGCATACTGGTTAGACAATTACACAACTTACAAAGTGGTCACCCCAGTAATTTAAGTACCCACCTGGCACCATACATAGTATTATAATATTATTGACCACTATGGTCATTTAAAACAATTAGTTTCAAGTGGACAGCATACTGGTTAGACAATTACACAACTTACAAAGTCATCGCCCCAGTAATTGAAGTACCCACCTGGCACCACACAGAGTACTACAATATTATTGACCACCATGGTCATTTCAAACAATTCCTTCTTCACCCTGCAAAGTTTTCTGGTGCTCTTGTGCCCAAGATTTCTCCCTGATTTTTGATCCAGGCAACCATTGGTCTGCTTTCTGCTACTATAGTTTTAGTTGTATAGAATTTCATGTAAACGTAGTTATATATTAAGTAGTCTATTGTTTGACTTTCACAACATTCACATTGTTACATGTTATTAATATTGCCTTCCTTTCTATTGCTAACTTGTATTCTATGTAACAGTTAAACCATAATGTATTTACCCACTTACCAACTGATGGGCATTTGAATTGCTTCAAGGTTTTGGCTGTTGTGAATGAGACTGCTTTGAACTTTTGTGCCCAAGTCTTTGCATAGGCTGTGATTTTCTTCTTCCACATAGACACCCAGGAGTGGTTTTCCTAGGCCGTGTAAGTGAATGTTTAACTATAGAAGATACTAATATATAGTTTTCAAAAGTCACGGTGCCATTTATATTCCTGTTGACAATGTATGAGAGTTTCAGTTTCTCTAAATCTTGGTTAGCATTTGGTGTTGCTATTGCTTTTTATTTCAGCCATGCTGGTAGTCGTGTAGTGAATTTAATTTTCACTTGCATAATGACTAGCGATGTTGAAATTCTGTTCACGTTCTTATTTGCCATTAGAATATCTTGTTATGGACTGAACTGTATCTCCTCAAAATCTGTATGTTGAAGTCCTAACCACCAGCACCAAAGAATGTGACTGGACTGTAAAGGTCCTTTAAAAAAGTGATTCAGTTAAAATAAAGCCTTTAGGGTGGACCCTAATCTGACCTGACTCAGGTCCTTATAAAAGGAGGAAATTTGACTACACAGAGAGATATCACAGATGTGAGCACATAGAAGATCACTAAGGATGCAGAGAGAGAGAGTGGCCATCTGCAAGCCAAAGAGACAGGCTTCAGAACAACCAAACTGGCCAACTTCTTGATCTTGGACTTCTGATCTCAAGAACTGTGAGAAAATAAATTCTGTTGTGTAATCCACCCAGTCTGCAATATTTTGTTATGGCAACCCTAGCAAATGATTACAGGTCTTTGGTGAAATGTCTCTTCAAGTCTTACCCATTTTCTAATTAGATTTTTTAACTGTTGCATATTGAGAATTCTTCATATATTCTAGATACAGGACCCTTGTTGGATACATGGCTTGAAAATTTTTCTCCCAGTTTGTAGTTCACCTTTCACCCTCTTCACAGGACTCTTGTAGAGCAAAAATGTTTAATTTTAATGATGTCTAATTTACCTGTTCTCCCTTCATGAACCATGCTTTTATGGATCAGAGTGCCATCTGAGGTTGCATTGCATAATAGTAGATCAGAAGGTTTTCTCCTACATTTTTTTCTAAAAGGTTTGTGTTTACATTATAAGTTGAAATCATGCTTCATTTTGACTTTGTATTTGTATAAGGTGTGAATTTTAAACTAAAGTCCATTTTCTTTTGCCTGTAGATGTCCAAGATCACACTGTCTAAAATACTGTATTTTTATAGTAAACCTTAACATTGGGTAGAATGATTTCTTTCATTTTATTCTTCTTTTTCAAAATTGTTTAGCTGTTCTAGGTTCTGTGCTTTTTAATGTAAGTTTTAGAATATGTAATTTGCTTTTAATAAAAATATTTTAGCATGACATTTATCATGTGTATTAAAGTATAGACAACACATAAATGTTACATATAAAGCATGACTAAAAACACCCAAAACACAACAAATCCCACAGCTTAAGAAATAGGGCTTTATCAGTACTCTTGAAGCTGTATATTTTCTCTTACCGATTACACTTCTCTCTCATGAATTTTAATTAAAATATTCCTTTGCTTTATCTTACATGTTTACTGCTTTTTATAGTATACCAAAGCTATGTATTTTAAAAATTTGCCTGGTTTTATCTGTATATAGATGGTGTTATTCTACATGCATTCTTCTAAATTAATTTGTTTTCTATACATTTTGTTTTGGAGATTCACTGATGTTGATGCATAGAGTTCTTGTTTATTAATTTCTAAAGCTTCCTAGGACCCTATTGTGTGAATATACTGCCACTTATAGATCAATATCTAATTATCTGATGATGATCATTTGAATTATTTCTTTTTTGCATTGTGAAAAATAGGGCTATTGATATCTTTTTACATGGTGTTCATGTGCAGGGCTATTTCTAGAATTTATATGGAGGAGTGAACCAACTGAGTCACAGGACAGGTGCATCTTCAGTTTCCCTAGACATTGACTGACATTATGTCCCAAAGTATATGAAAGTTCCTGTTGAATGTGGCTTCATTTTCTCTTAAAATATGTGTCTTCTGATTATTTCCAAAGGGTATATAATATTCTATGCACTGGAGATTCCCAGTATGTGGTGATAAACAAAGACCACCCACATAAAAACAAACAGAATCTATATAGTCAGATTTTGCTAGAGTGAGCTACCATCACTTGTTTCTGGAAGAAACTCAAAAGGTGGCAGGGAGAGGAGTGGGAAAGCTTTTTAATGAAAAAAACATGAAGACGTCATATATACTCTGATTAGAATTGTAGACAGGGAGACACTGGAGGACAGTTAACTAGAAGCATTATGTACTTAATTTGGGGAGCATAATGTAGGTAATTAGTTTGTGGAAATAATAAAGATTAGAGTGGAAATAAATGACATAGAGACTAAGAAACAATACAAAAATTCAATGAAATGAAGAGCTGGCTCTTTGAAAGGATAAGGATTGACAAACCTTTAACCAGACTCATCAAGAAAAAGAGAGAGACAGAGAGAGACACAGAGAGAGAGAGAACCCAAATAAAATCAGAAATGAAAGAGTAGTAACAACTGACACCAAAGAAATACCATGTATTATAAGAAAATATTATAAACATCTATATGCCAGCAAATTGGACAATCTGGGTGAAATGGATAATTTCCTAGAAACATACAATCTTTCAAAACTGAATCAGGAAGAATCAGAAAATCTGATTAGATCAATTACAACTATTGAAATGGAAGCAGTAATAAAAAAAAACTCCCAGCAAATGGTTAACTCTTCTACCAACGGCTTCACAGGTAAATTTTACCAAATATTCAAAGAACTAACACCTCTCCTTCTCAAACTATTCCAAAAAATTCAACAGGATGGAACACTTTTAAGCTTTTTTATAAGGCCAGCATTATCCTAATTCTAAAACCAGATCAAGACACTCCAAAGAAAGAAAATTGTAGGCCAATATCTCTGATGGACATATATGCTAAAATCTTCAACAAAATATTAGCAAACCAGATTTAGTAATACATTAAAAACATAATACACCATGATTAAGTGGGCTTTATTCCGTGGATCCAAGGTTGGTACAATTTAACAATCCAATAAATGTGATACATCACATAAACACAATGAGGATTAAAATCACACCATCATATCCACAGATGTAGAGAAACATTCAATGATACCCATTTATAATAGAAACGCCCAGCAAATTGGGAATAGAAGGCACATGATAAAAGCCAATATGACAAACCCACAGCTAACCTCATACCCCATGGGAAAAAACTGAAAGCATTTCCCTTAAGATCAGGAACAAGACAGGGATGTCTGCATTCATTGTTTCCATTACTTTTATTCAACATAATGCTGGAAGTTCTAGCCACAGCAATCAGACAAGAAGAAGAAATAAAGGCATCCAAACTGAAAAGGAAGTAAAACTGTCATTATTTGCAGGTGACTTGATACCATATATGGCACACCCTAAAGACTCCATCAAAATCTTCTAGAACCAATCAATGAATTCAGTAAAGCAGGATACAAAATTAATACCTATAAGTTGGTCACATTTTTATACACCAAAATGAACTATCAGAAAGAAACTAAGAAAATAACCCCATTTATAATTGCAATAAAACTATAAATTACCTAGGAATAAATTTAACCAAGGAGGAAAAAGACCTGTACTCAGAAAGTTGTAGGATACTAAAGAAAGAAATGAGGAAGATATAAAGAAGTGGAATCTTATATTGTGTTCATGGATAAGAAGAATTAACATCATTAAAATGTCCATACTACCCAAAGCAATCTATAGATTCAGTGCAATTCCTATTTAAAAAAACCAATGGCATATCTCATGGGTTTAGAACAAATATTCCAAAAATGGATATGGAACACAATTTAAAAAGGAAACAAGACAATACAGTGGACAGAATTAAATCAGGACAATCATTATTGGCAAAATTATACTACTGGTATTTTTTAAATTTTAAATATCAAAAAGAATGTCACAAATATAAAGATTTAAGAGTTTCTTTGTAGGCTTAGTGGTAAATTATTTAATCCCCAAAGCACTACAGATTTCATTAGGCTTGTCTGTTGTTGTGAAATAAAAGTGTTCAATTGAACTAAAAGAAATAGTGTTCAAACACAGTTCAGAAATGTTAACTGGTAGTAGTGTAGGAGGATGGTTATCAAGGAAGTTCTGTACCTGGAGGTTTCCTGCAGGAGAAAGACTATTCGCTGCCAAGTTCAGCTCACTTGGAAGCATTCTCACTTCGTAGTTTAGCTATATAGTGCTCTCAGGTTATTTGCTACAGCACAGGGAGAGACCCTGCAAGAGCGGACATGCCTTTCTTTGCTTTTATCTCCATGACCTCTGGAGAAGAATAAAGAAGAGAATGTATTTCTCAAGACTGAGAGACACAGAACCAAGCCTCCTAATGAAGCAAACACAATTAGAATATAGAATGATTCTCTCAAAGAGATGATGCTCTTTAAACTGACTCTGCTAAAGAAACAAGTGAGTGCTTCCTTTCTGTCTTCAAGGTGCAAAATCCTCACATGCACAAAGGAATTCAAACTTGGGAACAAAATGCTAGAAAGAAACTGAATGTTGGTTTGAGCTCAGATGAATTTAGGCAACCTGCACCCAACTATCAGGTAAAGGAAATGCTGATCGGATGCCCCGATTATGATATTATTTTCTCTTTTCCTGAGACCTAGATTTTTATTTTCTTGTAAACATTGTTTCCTTCTAAATTAATGTTTTAAAAAAGTCTCTCAACTCCACTTTTAATTTAAATCGAACCCCTGTTGTATTTGTCTTTCACTGACTCCAAGAGGCCATGGAAGTGGGAAGAGAACCAGCTATCCTTCCTCTCACCATGAGTCGCCATCTCCAGAAATTTCTTTGAAGGGCCACTCTACACTGTTGGAAACCAAAGTAAGCTTACCTGTAAGAGTATGTGACTTTTTCTTCCTCTCATTTCTGTAAATTTCTCCAACTGGTTAGAAAGCAGCCACAAAATATACTTTTACACGATACATTTGATGCTCTACACTTCTTTTTTTTCTGGAAAATATTCTACAGATGCATCTATGCAACAGCTCCCTTCAATTATTCTGCAGAATGGCAAAGACTCTGAAGAGGGAACAGATCAAAGTCTTTACTGCTCCTTTGCTTCCTGAATTGCAAATAGCTGTTACCTTGACTTTGGCACAGAATAAAGCAATGTTCATTACCCAGAGTTGCTCCCTGTGTTCTGACAGAGATGAGTACTGTTGCATCCGTCATTCAGTCAGATCACATTTTTAGTGTACATCATCATCACCAAAATTAAATAAGTGGAATAGAAAGACTCCTGTATTGTATATTTTTTCTTAATATAAAAATTCTTCATTTTGTTTTTTTGACTTGTTTGAATAACTGTTTTAGTTATATTCTTTATATATGTATTTTCATCTTTGTATTTTGAATCTAAAAAGGAGATACTTTTTTTGAAACAATGAATGTGCATCAACAAACATCAATGACTTTAAGAAAATGATCAGTTTTATGCCTTAGTTAGCTGAAGCTTTGGTCAATTAGTCTATGATAATAATATTTGCCTTTGCCAAGAGGGAGAAGAAATCCATTACAATGTGCCAATATACTTGGGAAGTTTAGACATCAGTCAAACTGAACAAATGCTTTCAGTTATTTTCAATTTAATTAAGAAAAATTTTCATATTTGACTTTTGTCAGATTACCTTTGGACCCAAAATCAAGTGGGAAATTTATTTGAATTATTCATTCCATGCCTTTTATAAAGCAAGCAAAATGTTTTTATATACATTATAAGATTCATTAGAAATTTCCTAATCTACTCTACTATCCGTACTCTTCCAAGGAAAATCCTCCCTAAAATAGAAATATTTCTTCTGACTAATACTATTGCAAGAGTAATTAATTCTGTATTCATTCATACTTCTCAGTTACATATGTACATTTTACAAAGCTAAAATTATTTCATATCTTAGACACACAGTATATATTTTATCAGAAAACTGACAGTATTAAGAACCTGTCTCTGAAAACAGAATCATGTTCGTTTAGTTTGGTTAGCTATTGAGTATATTTGGGGAATGGGAAACTTTGATTGATCAAATACTACTGTTTGTTGAATTTTAATTTTACAAGATGAAAACAGTTTTGGAAATGGTTAGTGGTGAAGGCTACACAACATTACGAATGAATTTTATACCACTGGACTATACACTTAAAATGGTTAAGATTGTACATTTTATGTTATTTGTATTTTACCACAATATAACTAGAAGAAAAAATCTGTGAAAGAAGTGGCCTAAGTCCCCAGCACATGGATTAAATGAGGCTCCCTGGAATAATAAACACTGTGAGCTCCTCATTCCATTTCTGTAATGAATGTCCCCTTTGCATGTCATTGTTTCAGTAGATGTCTCACTCCGCTTGCAGAATTAATAGCATCATTAAACCCATTTCATAAATAACTGAGTGTATTAGTTAAGTTTTGAGGCACACCAGAGCACCACAAAATCTCAGTGACTTATAACCCGAAGGGATTTATTTTTTTACTCATAGGTCATAGGTCCAGTAGAATTCAGCTGGTTCAGCTGGGCTTGGTTTCAGACTGCTTATTGGGCTTAGATATACTCCATGTGTCTTCCCATTCACCTTGAACCCAGGGTATTTCCTCACGGACGATCACAGGAGTAGAGGAGAGTAAGCAGAGAAATGCAGTGTCTCTGAAGGTTTTGGTTTGGAACAGCCCCACTGTTACTGCCACCCACAATACATCGTTCAAATCAACACGTTACAAAGCTCAAGGTGTTATTCATTTTATTTGATTCTCCACTCCAAACTTACTTTTCTGTACTTGCTTTATGATGCTGGACCCAAGACTCTAAAACCCATATCTCAGTTTTGTCAGATGTCTCCCAGATGTCTACTAATTAAAATTATTTGGCTTTTGAAGACTGGAGAAAGGAGAAGAAACACTCTTTTTCCTCTTTTGCTTCCCCCCCCATCACTACTAGGGGAAGTTTCTTCACCCTGACAACTGAAGTTCGCTTCAGTTTCTAGTTTTTAAAAATTTTCCCCACATAGTACCAGGAACAGTTTCATTAATGCTTCCTCAAGACACCATTACCAGTGCAACATCATCCCTGCTTAGAGGACTGATCCCCCAAGGGGTTCAGAACCAGCAGGAGCTGGGCGACACCTTCAAAGCCAGATCTGGGCGAGACCTTCAACACCTTTAAGTCCAGACTCTGCAGGCACCTTCCTCCTTGTGTCCCAACATTCCCAGTATCTTCTCATTCAACAGGGCTGGAGTGGGGTGAGGTACGTGGGGTGAGTCAAGACAGTCCAGGGGTGGACCTTGCCTTCATTTAAAATTTGGTATTTGGGGGGTGTATGGAGAATGGGCAAAAATGGTGAAGGGGATTGAGAAGTACAAACTTCCAGTGATAAAATAAGTCACAGATGTAACATACAGCATAGGGAATATCAATAATATCATGATTATAATGTATGGTGACAGATGGTTACTTGACATACTGTAGCGATCACTTCATAAGGTGTATAACTGTCTCATCACTAGTTGTGCACCTGAAACTAATATAATATTGTATGTCAACTACAGTTTAAAAGTAAATTTTAAAAATTGGTGTTTATTGTGGATTTTTGCATCAGTATTATTTATCTTGCTTACTGAGTTTTTGGAGGCCCCTTTACGGTTTTCACCTGAGGAGAGTGCTTCACTCGCCTCACCCCAGTCCCAGCCACATGCAGCACAGGTGCTCACTGTGAACATCTCTTACCCTGTATGGTCCAATGATCGAGTGTTCCTCCGTTAGTGGTAGTTCCGATTTTGGATGACAGGACTTTCAGGTATTGAAAACGAACAAAACCAATTCCTTCCATGTTATTATACTTAGCTTTCTGGATATGCAAACACATGCTATTACATGGAGTTAAACTAAAACATTCTATAAAATGAATAATATTTGTATTTCTGAAATTGATCCATCTTCATCATGGTACCGTCTAGTTGTAAAATATTGATGAGGGCTATCTCCTAATACTTTATTCAGATTTGCTGGCCCCACATTTATAAATATGATTTACCTGTAGATTTCTGTGTTGGTGCTAACTTTTCAGATTTAGGTGCCTGTGTTACTCTAGCTTTATAAAACATTTGGATATTTCCTTTTCTTTCTATTTCTTAAAAAGTTTTAACTGTGTGGTTGTAACTTGTCCCTTGAAGGTTTAGGAAAATTTTATCTTAGAAACAATTTGGGGCTTCAATTTTTTTTTTGGTAGGGGAAGGTCAGTCAATTCATTTTCTTGAATACTACCACTATTGATTCTTAGAAATAATTTGTATTATCCAAATGGTGAAATTCATTTACATTGTAATTTGCATGATACTTGTTTATTTGTTTTACTATTCCCTGTATATGTGGTTGTTTCCCATCACTTAATTTTGATTTTGTATACCTGTGCTCTGACTATTTTTACTTCATGAGGCTGGTGATCATTGTATTTTGCTACTTCTTTTTCCTTTTGTTTTCAGAAACACAGGTCTATTGTAGTTCTTTTCTGATTTTAAGTTATTTATTTTTATGTATCCTTTATGTTTTGTTTTTACTTTACATAGACTTATTTTGTGTTTTTCCTTAAATTTTTGAGATTAATAATTAATTTTATTTGTATATTTATCAGAGGTTTTTGACTAAAATTATAAGTAGTTTTTAATATGTATCATAGAAATTCTGCACTTTTTTCTTGACCCTAGTGTTCAGAGATTATTTTGTAAATCTAATTTGTTTCTAATGATTCTTAAAATATTTTAGTCACTTTAGTGCATTGGCATCTGAGAATACAGTTTGTCATATTTTTACCTTTTGAATTCATTTATTTTTTTCTTTTGAGACAACACACAATCATTTTTCCTTCTAAATGATCTATGAATAACTCAAAAAAAGTATATTCTTTGTGTTCAGGTTAGATTAGTGAGAATAATCATGTTATTTAAATTTTCTAAATTCTTCATAAATCTTTTTCTGCTTGATTTGTTACAGGCTAAAAAGGGAGAGTTATAGTTTCCTACTGTTTTTGAGATTTATGTCAACATTTATTATGACATTCTTTTTCTTTCATCTGCTAATATCTCTAACTGGGTACAGTGTCATGGTGAATTGCTCTTCTAATAATTTTCAATGATTTTTTAAAAACTTTTTTAACATCTTTTTTTCCCCTTGAGTGCAAGCTCAACTGACATTTTCATGTTGACTTAGTCTTTCTTTTCCTCAGCATTTGCCTGGCATATTTTTGCCTTCCTTTAATTCCATCCTTCTGGTAGGATGTAGTTAAGTTCAATCTTTTGATTCATATCTTATAAAAATACATACCTTTGCTTTTTTCTTCTTTTCCTTCTGTCTATAATCCCACCCTTCATTTCATTGTTATTTAATTATCTATGATCTTTTTTTCATAGAATTCATGTCCTCTTTAATTTTCTTCAAATGGTGTGTTCATGGCAAATTTCCTCATTACTGCATAGGGTGTACCTTCTTTTCGAGTGGATTCTGAATGTCACATTTTTGCATTACGTTCCTGACACTTCTTCCTCCGAATTCAGCCAGGGCTGTATGCAATCGTAATTGATAGGTTTGGTTTCTGCTATGTCTACCCCCATAATTTTATTTAAGTTATTCATCAAAGTTTATTGTTTCTCTTCTGGGGTCTCTCCTATGCCCATGGGGTTGCTCACAGACTTTGAAGGGGCTCTCACATTTGGGTGAGACATTACTTCGTGACAAAAACTTTAAGCCCTTCGTGTTCATTCCCCCTTCACCACACACTTCACCAGCCTGTCTCTGGAAGTCATATTCGCCTTTGCTCCCAGTGTGTGAAAGGAAACCTAGACCCAGCAGGTTCTTTGCCCCTCGCACTAGTAATCCACGTGAAAGGAGGGCAAGGTCGATGTCTCTCCTGTGTCTTCCTCCCCAGGTTAGTTCTTCTTCTATTTGGCTGTTTCTCTTTCCATCCTGATCAATCACAGCAACTCTCCACTATTGGAGACTATTGTCATTATTCCGTGTCATCATTCTCTCTCTCATACCTCTTAGAAGCAGGAACGATAAGACATCAAGCCTTGGACTTTCCTGTCCTTGGGGAAACTCTTCTAATTCTTGGTGTCTTTCCCCCAGGATTTCCCACCCATTCCTTCAGTCCACTTACTTCGTCAAGGGGTTCTCATGAGATTTGTTTTTCCTTTATTGCTTCCTTTTCTCTGTATTGGTAGACTGACATTTTTGCTATTTGTCTTTTTTCTTCCTTTTTCCTAGAACTCAGAGGTGAAGGCTGGAGAATAACAACCATCTCAAGATCAACCAAAAGAACTGCAGGGACTTTGGCCATGATATCCTCGAGATGCTGAAAAATGCCTGCCCTTGGTTTTCTCCACTAGGGGACCCTACTCGGTGTGAAGAGAAGTTTCTGAGCTCCATGTACTTCTGAGAATCATCCTTTTCCTCCACTTCCATTCCATCAGCAGGCGTACCGTGGAGCCCGGATTTGGTGGAATGAGACTAACAGTCTGCAGGCAGGTTCACTTTTCATTTATGATCACTAACCTCCAGTGTTGCAATATTCAACCCACGTGCTGCGGCAGGCACCCTGGTTTGACACAAGGATTTTTAAAACATTCAATACCTAACTATTTAGTCAGGGGCACTGACCTCTTTTCCCTTAGACTGTCAAATTAAAAAATGACAGCAGCCAACACAATAGTTGTTCAGAATGAATGAATCAAAGTACCTAACTTCGTCAGACTGGCAAAAGATGTATTTTTTGGTGTGCTGCAGGATTTTAGTAGTTAGTTTATGTGTGCCTGAGATGAAAAAGGTTGAAAATCACTGCTCAAGTGGGTCCTTAGTGCTACCCAGGAATCAGATTACATTTTTCTGATAGAGTCATTCTTCTCCTCCACGAGTGGCTATTTCTTCTCTCCCCTCACCTCCCCTCTTCATCAGCACTACAACCCCCTCTCAGATGAGGACCTAATCTCCTACCTTCCCACAGCAACGGAAGCAGGCAGACTTCTGCAGACTTCCAACGTCCTGCATCTGTACAGAGGTCCTGTCTTCTCTTCCATTACAATAGATTAATTTAAATGATAATTAAACTCATCTTGCTCCTAACTGACTTTCTTAAAGCCTCTCAACTCTACCCCTCGTTTCTGAGGATCCCTGTGGGCACCCGGACTTTCTGAGTTCCTTGCCAGTCCTCAGACTCTTTCCTGGGTTCTCTCACATTCCGTCAGTAGGGTAAGTGCAAGATGGCTGCCAGCAATAGACTGCCCAAGAGAGTTTTCTTCCTCTTTTTGAAATGTTGTTCTTTACAGTTGTCTTAATTTTCACCCATTGCTCTCTGCTGCCCCAGCCCACGCCCGACTCCCACAGTCAATCCCCACCCTGTTGTTCAGGTCCATGGGTCATTTATACCTGTTCCTTGACAAGACCTTCCCCACTTTTTCTCCCCTTACCCCCCTGCCCTTTCCCCTCTGGTTACTGTCAGCCTGTTCTTTGTTTCCATGCCTCTGATTCTATTTCACCCATTTGTTTGTTTTGTTCATTAGGTTCATTGTTTTGTCCTTTCCCCTCTGGTTACTGTCAGCCTGTTCTTTGTTTCCATGCCTCTGATTCTATTTCACCCATTTGTTTGTTTTGTTCACGTGAGATCATACAGTATTTGTCTTTCTCAACCTGGCTTATTTTACTTACCATAATATGCTAAGAGAAATTTTTAATGAAAGTGTGTGTACATTTCACTCACAGCATCTTTGCTTTCTACTGGTTCCAGATAAGTCTCATGGGGTCACGTGAGGCAATTCCCAGTGCCATAACCAGGCATGGCTTTTATAACAGCTTCTCCCCTCTGGCTAGTAAAGTCAGTCCTTTTCCTGGGCCAGTTGCTTCCTCCTTTACGGGTGAGTTCTTTCCAAGGCAGCTTCTCAGTCCTCCCTACAAGCACCGGATTGTCCAGCCTCCTTTACCGATTGACTCAGCAAACTCAGATATGTATATGAATCATACTCAAGCTGTTCTATTTTTTTACCCTCCTACATATTGCAAAGAAAATTCTTCTATGAGTAATTTTCCTATTTTCAAACAAAACTATTGCTACAGTGTCTGGAGTGGCTATACTGTCTGTGCAATCACTCTTCTTTCTCCCCCAAAGACATGGAACCATGCTGACACGTGATTATTGTTTTCTTAATAGAGGAGCACTAGCATCAAATAAAATGCAAAGTGATCACTTTACCTATGCATAGCATTGTACCCACCCTCTCCCATGAGCTGAATTCTTTCTTTTTTTTTTTCACTCTAAGTATAGGGTAGCTTTATACACTGAAACTATTGATTCATTGTGACTAAGCCTCACATAGAAAATATGAACAGAATAGAAATCCTTTTTAAGATTTTATTTATTTATTTTTAGAAAGGGGAAGGGAGGGGGAAAGAGAGAGAGAACCATCAATGCATGGCTGCCTCTTGCACACCCCTTACTGGGGTGACATGACCCACAACCTAGGCATGTGCCCTATACTGGGAATCAAACCCGTGACCCTTTGGCTTACAGGCCAGCGCCCAACCCACTGAGCCACACCAGCTAGGGCCAGAATAGAAATCTTATCGCCACATATCAATTACCCACAAAACATTGTCTTTTCTGCCTGTTCCTCTCTCTTTCTCCTTATAACGAGCACGTTTAGTCATGCCTTTTGAAATTGCTTTCTCTACGTTGGTTTCTTGGGGGCTGCAGAAGGAGTGGAGAAGTATAAAGAGGGTTCCTGTTCAATTAACATTACTACCTGGTGCCATGTGAATCGGGGGAAAGTGTCTGACAAGGGTCTTGTGCAGGACCAGATGCTGCTGGTTTGCATGACTAGCTGAGGGCACCTTCCATTTTAAGGAAAAGTAAGTTGGCAGGGGCAGAAGCAGTGGGAAAGTAGAGAAGGCAAGTTTGAGTCTTACAAAAGTTTCTCTCACAGCCTTGATAAGACAATTTGTGTAGGTGTCATCTATTTTTTAACATTATGCTCTTGCCATCCAAAAAAAAGTTGTCTGCCTTCTTTTTTTACTAGCCACGAGGGAAATGCTTTCAACTTTAAAACATGTAATTCCCCACAGATATTTCCTGTAAATAAAGCTGCATCCGTGTTTGTTAGGTCATAATTATTTGGGGCTAAATGTAGAAACACTGCATGATCCCTGACTTACTCTTAATCTCCAACACAGGCTCTGTCCGTGGTGCGCATGCTGATTTCACCTCAAAGCTGATGTCACTCACAGATAGTGAAAGAAACTATGCTTTGCTTTGTTTCCCTCTGCCCCCAACCCTTGGCATTCAGATTCTTTAACTAAAGACTTCCATTTACAGAAAACATTGTATCCATTTGTATTTTCATTTAACTGACTAGGTCATTATCAACACCATCAAAATATATGGGGAACAATTTTAAAAGTTAATTTTAACTTCAGAAGTTTTCAGTTTTGCTTTTAATTTTCATTCATCTTTTTTGGTAAGCCTGAAGTCGACATTGTACAAAAGGAAAGATTCTGGACATAATGTTTAAGAGAGGTGAGGATTCTCTCCTAGCCTGGACAGCTGGGTCACCTTATACACTTTATTATTCATGGTGGGTAAAGTAGAAGGGCTGTCGCCATTGCTGTAGACTTAAGGTTTGTGTCCTCTCAACATCTCCATCTTGATGGTTAACCCCCAGCGTGATGGTACTTGGAGGAAATGCCCTGCCGTGACCACAAATCCAGTAGAGCAGAACCATCCTGCTGCTGTTCCAGTGACAGTTATGGCTTCAGTCCCCAGCTTGGCTGCCTGCTGGGAGATGAGGCTGAAGGAGGTTGTGATCCACTGGTGACAACCGCAGTGCTGTGCCCAGTGGCAGAAGCATCAAAGTCCTGTGGTGGTTGTCATGTCCAGACTAGGCTAGTCCTGGTAGAGGGATTTGCTTTGTTAGTTGATCTTCTGGGCTGCCTAGAGTTTGACTTGCTTTTCAAGGCCAATGTGTTATGTCCACTACATCGTTTTAAGTGAAATTACTTTTTTCTCTTACTCAGAGCCCAAGAATCTTAACTGATACAATATAACCAAAATCTAGGTACATAGAAAGGAGTGCTTGCCCCAAATCACAGCACTCAGTGCTCCAGCTTACCTAATCATAACCTCAGCCCGAACAAATTTGACTTTTTTCAAGAATCAGATCAGCCTTCAAGGAACACACCTTGTTTCTATTATTTATACAAATGCAAATGCCTTGAAAATATAAGCGTTCATGTTTACATTCCTTTAAAAACGAAGAGGAGCAGAATGACCTCAGACATGGGATTGGGAAGCAGGCAGTTCGAGTCCTAGTGTTCCCTCTTCCACCTGGGCAAGCCGAAACCTCTCTGTGCCTTAAGTTCTTACTCTGTAAAATGGAAATGTTTACCAACCTCACATGGTTTTCATGAGGATAAAATCACACAGAACAGTCAGTAGGTCTTCCGTGGTGTCTGGCAAGCAATGTACTCAATAAATGCCATCTCTCTCTCTCTCTCTCTTACATTTTTACACTTCCAAAAAGCGTCCTGCCCTGCTGGATATGTTTTCTGGATTTGGGTTGGATCGCAAACGTGTGAGGGAACATGCCCATCATCCCTTGTTCGCCCTTCCTGGAATGCAGAAGATATAGTAAAGGACCTGAGGTTTGTTCGAAATTAGTTTGAGTGACATGGACTATTTTCATTTATCAGAACAACATTTTTCTTCACAGGCAGGGAATGGACTTTCCATTTTCCATTAGTGTAGACACAGCCAAATTTGAGTTCTTGTTTATAACATAGTGAAAACAATTTCCTGAGGCTAGAAATTCAAAATAAGCTCTCTATATCCCCAGTACATGATTTATAATTTAATAAATGATGTGATTTATATATTTGATCAAGCAATCAAGCTTAAGAACTATGTTATTTAGCTTTAAAAATATTCCCTAAATTGCAAAATGAATGTAGGTTTTTAGAATCGCCTTTACATGACTTCATGCTTCTTGTTCCCCAGTGGTATTTCCTCCATTAGCAGTGCGAAATTCCAAAGGCAGGTCTTGCTCACAGCACACACATATGAAACAGAGAAGAGCAAGGGAATATTTTCAGCTTTCAGATTTACTATTTTGGTCTCTAAACATCTAAGTGCTCTTGATCATGAGTATATGTGTGTTTACTTGGCATAAGCATGAACCCAGAAATCAAGAAAATTGGACAGTTTATAGGAATTTGTGTAGAATTAAGTAGAGGAGGGTCGCATGACTAGTTTAGACCAGCATTATATAATTCCAAGGAACCACAGTGTAAACATATTATTAAATGAGAAATCATATTTCTTCAAATATCTGAACAGTACCAAGAGACATGTCATGTTCAAAGATGTTTCCTTGTAAAAAAATCAACCTGCAGGTTTAAAAAATTTCACAAGAGAACACATTTAAGTGAAGCCTGCTGTCCAATCACGTCATGCAGACAGCACACAATTAACGATAGTACCTAGCAGACATCCGCTATTGGTCATGTAAAGGAACGGAAAAATAAAGAAAACAACAAACATAGAGCGACATTTATTTTTATTCAGGTTAGGTTTTGTGTTTGATGCTACTATATATATCATACGTTTAATTCTCAAAATAACTCCTGAATTGGTCCTTAGTCCCATTTAAAATTAATTAGGCTCAGTGAATTAACATGCATGGCTCAAGGTCATATGTTCGCTATGTTCAGTTTTTCTGGAACATCCTGTAAATCAAATTATACAGATGGACTCTTTTTTATACTTTTCCCTCTCAGTATAATTTTACTTCCATAACCTTGAAGAAAACAAAAAGTGGTTCCTTATGATAAAAACTCAATACCAGGATTTAAAAACAAACATCAAATTTTAAAGTATACTTTTGTTTTCTTTACTACAGGGACAGAAAGCTAATGGAGGGCATATCTTTGATCTCTTTAGGAGATATCGATCATAAAATATACAAAAATAGGCCTCAATAGCACAGACAATCATGTAAAGAGGATTAAAATCATATACTACTACTTACCTGCTTGACTGGCAGAAAGAAAAATCTCAAAAAAACAAGATTTGTTAAGGATGTTGATAATGGAAACTGCTGGTGGGAATATAAAATGCTATAGTAGATTTTGGAAAACAAATTGTCATCATCTAGTAAGTTGTAAGGCTTGTCTATTCTACAAACCATCTGTTTCACTTGTAGGGGGTGTGGGTGTGTTCCAGGGGACCTCTTGCATATGTGTGCCAATGTACATGCATAAGAAAGCTGTAGAAGTCTTATTTGCAAGAGCCCTTAAACTAAAAATAGGTCAGAACTATCATAGGTCCAAACTGAGATTAACCTACATATCTTTTCCATTCCACTGATCTTTGTGTTAATTCTTTCACCAATACCACACTGCCTCAATTACTGTACAATTACAGTAAATATTACAATCTGGTAGTGTGATACTTCCAACTTTGTTTTTTTGTTTTTACAATATTGTGCTAGCTATTCTCAGTCCTTTGTATTTCAGACAAAATTTGACTAAATGTAACAAATCATGCTGACCTGTTGCTAGTACTGCATTAGATCTATAGATCACTTTGGAGAGAATTGTTATCTTGACTATTGTGCATCTTCTTGTCCACGGATGCTGTATATGTCTCTGTTTATTTAGGTCTCTTTCAATTTATTTTATCAGAATTCTGTAGGTTTAGCATACGTGCATGTCCTGTATATATTTCGTTAGATTTGTAGATAGCGTATTACAGTTTTAGGCCATTGTAATGGACATTTTATATTAAAGTTTTGGTTTCTAATTATATATTGCTAATGTACAGAATGGTGATTTATTTTTGCATTGACTTTCTTTTCTGTGACCCTACTAAACTCATTTATTAACCCTTAATATAGATGCATTAAGAATATACATCTTATATACTAATAAATATATATAAAATATATTTCTTCATAAATAGTACTTAATTTCTTTACATAGCAGTTTAGAAAGTGACAGGTCTATCTCAAATGTATGAATAAAGCATTGTTATATAAAAAGACAGAAATTTAAATGGATCAAAGCATAAGCTCAAAGAAATGTATTTACCACTGAGGGAAATGTTCTAGCGATTTCCATTGTGGCTGTGAAGGAATTCATTTATCATTTTGCAAGTACAAAAAGACAGAAACTGTAATTGAACAACAATTAAAATAAGAAAAACTGAAAAAACCCAATAATGATATTTTAATACAAAATTGTTATTTTAATTATGAGGAAACCGATATAATTTTAATGAATGTCATGCCCTGTGGCTTCATTATTTTATATAAAGTTCACAAATTTCACAGATGCTTTTATTTTGAATAAGCAGATATACAAGCTTCCGTGTGACGTAATTGAGCTTTGCTTCTCAATTCGCGATACTGCACTTTCGACACCTCTGATGCCAGCGGACAGGTCACTCTGTGCCACTGGGAGACGGTGAGGAGCACTCTGGGTAAAGGCTTTCTGTGGTCCTGCCATGGTGGGCACCACTTGAGAGCATTTTTTGCTTATTGCTGTCATTCATATTTTGAATAAACAATTTTAAGAAAATTATTTTTTGTATTCCTTTTATAACACTTTGCAGTATCCTGGAAGCATCGCAGAATCGCGATCGTCATCATCTTCGTAGGCAGTGTCAAGTAAACGTGAATGGAATGATGGTAAAAAGTGTCTAAAGTGAATTATAATTTCACACTTAACTACTCAGGTAGCCAAGAGTATCTGTATTTAAATATTATAAAATAAACAAGTTCTTGGGTTGAATAAGGAAGTATATTATAAAATATAGCAAAATGCAACTAATAAAGTTTCCCTAAACTATAATTAAGCTCTCTAGTTCCATTTTAGAAAAAAGTCATATAATTTATAATACCCCTTTGATGAACTACATTTGTAATCCAATTAAATGGAATTGTATAATAATACAGCCAAATGAATATTTGACAAAAAAGCTTTTTGTGGGAACTGAAAGGCAGTCTTTTTTCATGTTTCCTTTAAAGTGATATAGAGCAAATAATAACAACAACTTAACTCCAAGTCAAAATTTCATATTTGCCATAAGCAGAATAAACACAGTAATATGACCAGATACACATTTCCTAGGTTTTAGTAAGTTCAACAAGAAGAAACATGCTTGGAGGGGACCGCAGGTAGTAATGACCTTCTATGCCCATATGGAGTGTCAGCTTTTAGAGCAGAAAGCTCTCCTGGGAGTTCAGAACTCTGGGACCAGCTCTTGGACTTGCTGTAATCTTTACTTGTTTGTCTCAAAAATTGATGAAGAGCTATTGAATGTATGTCTGTATACTCTGAGTTGTTCAAAATTGGGCCCAGCTATTAATAATTGGTTACTTTTTTCTTATTGGCTGCAGGATTTGTTAAGTCCCTTCAGATTCTTCAGCACAGAGGGTCTGGGCCATATCCAGCCTCAGCATGCAACCCCATTTAGGAAAGCCCATTTGACCTCTTTATTTTTGACACGGCTGTCTGTCCCACACAGCCCGATAGGCCTCATCACCTCCAGCAATGTCACACCAAGTGCCCAAAGACAACAGTGGGGGTCTGCTAAAAGTCTTCTCAGGAGTCTCCAGGACATGTGACTGAGAGAAGGACATGGCCTGTTGGTCTCTGGGCAGCTCCATTATTTGCCTCCTGCTTTGGCTGGCCCCACCACAGCAGGGTAGGGGCCCTGCTTTATTTTGCCCTGTGCTCCTGTCCAAACCCTGTAGGCAGAAATTGCATGAAGCCTATTCTAGCACTAATGGACTTTCTATGCAGCACGACTTCATAGTCACTGTTTGTCTTTGTGCACTTAAAGTTGAACACCAGTATAGGGGGCTGGGTGAAATATCTGTGACCTCTGTAGTCATGGTGGACGTGCTCAAAGCTTTCCAGGTTAATCAAGGGCTCAGTACTGCTTTTGGTGGTATGTGTTACTTCCCCACAGGAGCAGGGATTTGTTTGCTGCTTCTCTCCAGCACGGCATGTGCAGTTCACTGTAATATTTGAGCAATAGCTTTTGCAATAGCTTGTCAATGAATACCACTGAGTGAATACAGAGTTTCTCTAGAATGCATCAATCATAGCTTATTTGCTTAGTATCAAAGACTTTCCTCATTTTTTTAAAATGGAGTCCTCAAACCAAAATTATCTATAATGGCTGAGTGTGTGTATGAGTGCATGTGTGTATATTTATGAATATACTACTGGATGATTCATGCGAACTTTTTTATTTGTCTGTTTGTCTTGTCCTGACCAAGATGTATTAAGCAAGAAAGGAAGCTAAAATTTTGTACAAGCTTTTTCTGTTTTCAAGCTATTCATTTATGTAGCACAGCAATTTTCAACCACTTTCATCTCATCTCACACATAAGCTAATTACTAAACTTCTGTGGTACACCAGAAAATAGATGTTTTTGCTGATCTGACAAAAAATAGACATAATTTTGATTCAGTCACACTGGACAGCTATTGTTGTATTGGTTGTTGTCATTTTTTTGACAGTCTAAGGGAAAAGAGGTCAGTGCCCCTGACTAAATAGTCAGATATTGCATGGTTTAAAAATTCTTGTGGCACGCCGGTTGAAAATAGCTGATGTAACAGTATGAGTAAGCTGCTAAGTCAGTAGTCCTCATGTGACAGGAAGGCTTACATTTTTTAGTATTAATTGTATTAGCTGCCATGTTCGCTGATTTTTAAAAATTGCACATGGAGACTCACCAGTTATACAGTATTTTCAAGAATAAAATATTTACATATATATATATGCACACAAGGATATATGCTTCATACACATTTGTATATACATGATACAGATGTATAAATATATATACACATACATACATTTACAAGTGTGCATGTGTGTAAGAATTAAGAATTTGTTGGTTGTCAGGGAGAATATAAAAGATTTTCAAAATGGCATTTTCATTCCTACTCTTCAGATTAGCCAATTAAAGGACAGAATATAACTGAGACATTATATTTATGTAATGTTTCATTCAGTAGGAAAACTGGATGCATCCGTGCACAACACGTCCTTATCATCTGAAATTATGTTCCGAAGGAGGAAGAGCCTCTCCTCATGTTCTCTGTTGTTCTTGATCCTTTGCTTGCTTGCCTCTTGTTGGATTTCTTTTTTTTTTTTAAAGAATAGGTCCGATTTTTCTGATACCTTCACATTCCCTTGCTTTACCAGCTCATTCATCTCTATATCCAGATTTCGGTTTCATTACTTTATAGATGTTCCTTAACTCTTCTTCTTATTAAAGTAATTTATTTTTCAAAGCAACTAAATTTAGAAAATAGTATGAATTAAATAAGCAATTTAGGTGCTGGTACTAAAGAGATCAAATATATTGCTCATAGTCTTGAAGAGCCTATAGTTGAATAAGGGTAATGGACATGAAACAAACAATGAAATGTAAGGCAACAACTC